>JAHWFP010069931.1:89935-141847 GCA_023313725.1 Lithobius niger | reverse complement strand
TTAATGCTCAAGGTTCACCAGGCAAGGATTTAATGCTTAAGGTTCACGAGGAAGGATTGAATGCTTAAGTTTCACCAGGCAAGGGTTTGTGACAATGCTAGCAATTAGATCCCTGCCTGGCGGATGGCTGCTTGTACAGTTGAGTGAAACAATATCTTCTCGCGCAACAATGTGTGACTCACGAGGCACATGCGGACCGGTGCGCGCAGGCAGATTTGAGCTGAATTTTTAAATTTCAAATTACCAAACTGCCAGTAACTTTTTTAAAGTGTCACTTCAAACTGCCAGACTCTTGTCACTGTGTTTCCGACTGAGAATTCTAAAATCGGAAAAAGCAGTTATCGGCTTGTAAGTCCTGAATATTAAACTAAAGTGACGTCCAGAATTTTGAGTCCAGTATTTTGGAGACGCAAAGGTTAAATCGAAGCACCCACAGGAATTTTCCGTCATGGGGGAAATGGGCAAGGTAATTTTATTCCTAATATTTTTGCAGTCCATAATACACACCTCGTGTTGCAGTCCAAGTATCAACCAGACGAATTAATTACTAGAAAATAGCTACTTAGGCCGGTCACGCAGCAAATGCGACAATTGCTTCACGACAAAACGTCGCATCTGGAGGAGAGACCCTATAGCCTTTCTGTAGAAAGAGCTTCGCCTTGTTGTCGTGAGACGCCTCGCGACAACGACTCATCCGGTGTGTGGCGCTCTAAAGCTTGTGGCACACTGTTCCGTTCCGTTCCGACGACGAAGAGAGCTTCCAGGGCCACCGTAGTTAGCAACGGAAGCTGGGCCATCCGTTGCAGTCAGCCGCTAACTACAATGGCCCTGTAGGCTCTCTTCGTCGTCGGAACGGAACGGAACGGAACGGAACGGCGCAGTGTGCCACAAGCTTTATTACTCATTGCTATGGTTGTGGAAACATCTGCAGCAAGGTGAAACAGGTTTCGACCAAATGTCGCATTTGGTGTGTGGCCGGGCTTAATAATGAATTGGTGTAGTTATTTTAATTAGTTACCTACAGTAGCGGCGTTAGGAGTTGCGAAGGTGTGGCGTCATATAAATCGGTTCAAATACACTTCATTTGTCTCCGGGTTTTGAAATAGAATTTGCATTATTATTAAAATGATTTATTACGATGCTGAAAAGGGTGGACGCGTCCAAGAAGTGGGTGGGAAAGGGGCAAAAATTGCTTTCCATTTGATTTTTTAGCGACTTATATTGTTAGCGACTCTTAAAGCATGTAAACCAATAAAACATTTTTTTTCTGCAATTAGCCTTATGTTTGTGGACGTTACGTCCAGAAACAAGGCTTGGAGTTGCTTATTTTATTATTATTTTTTTTTTTTCAAATGTCACGGTGCTGGCGTTACGTTTTCTTCAAAATACAGTCTTTTTTCTTTAAACTGGAATTTCTTCTTTTTTTAAACTGGTTATACGACCACCACCTTAACCTTGAAACAGTCGTATTTGCCTATATACAGCTGTGTCCGCCTGCTGCGTGTGGGCCCTGAAATGTGTTTTAATACCATCTGCCAACTATTTGCGCACTTTATTTTGTACCATGCACGCGTTCACAGAAAAATGGACGTCAGCATAAAGAATGCAAATTTAACTTAAAGACAATCGCCGTCTCTGTATTTCGACCACCACTTCGAATACGAATGCGTTTTTTGCAACACTTTCTCATATTTTCGCCAGGCATAGCAAGCGCAGCAATTTCCTATCATGCATCGCACACAGCCTTCAGTGAAGGAACCTATACGAAGAAGCCGTAACTAATTTATCTTACGTAAATCACACGAAGCTGACATTTGTTCACAATGCCAATTAACGATAGCTGCCAAAAATTCAAACACCAATTTCCTTTGTTCTTTTGCATATACCCAACGTCATAAAAAAAGAGTTCGTAGGTTGCAGCACCTATATTCCGAAACACAACTGCAGTACTAGTAATGCTAAACCATGCGCAATGGCTGTTTGCCGTGACGTCACCATGAGTTAGCCAATGACGAACGAGAACAACGGCTGTTTGGCCGTCTGATTGGACTAGTCCAGTCACGTGATATGCACGCCATAGCAAACAGCCATGGCGTGTGGTATAGGACTGGAACAGTTTGTGTGGAAGGTGAACGTATGGTGTTCGTCTGGCTTTTCGTCCACGGATTGTCAGAAGGAACATTTTTTTTTTCACTTTTTTTTTTCAAGAGTCAACAGCCTACAGTTCTGATTGCGCAAATCCGAAGTTTCATTTTTCGTATATTCTATCAGGGAGTTTCTAGCAGCTCTGATTAGTGAGGCTTTAGAATGTTTATTACTCCCGTGTTTCTTTCCCCCCTCCCCAGGCTCTGATTGTCCGATTGTGCGCAACCGAATTCGGATTCAAGTAGGGGGGTTTCCGGCAGTTCTGAATAGTGAAATTTTTTTAAGGATGTTTATCATTCCCGTCAGAAATGTCCCCCTACCCCTCCCTACCAGAAGGTACCATTGCTAGACCTGCTCACGATGTACAGCTCATTCAGGTCGGGTGACGAACAGTCCAGGAACGAAAGCTCTTGGGACGTATATTGTCCTGGGACGAAAAATCCCTTACAGCTTGTACGCAGTAAAGTGTTAAGTGTGGATACAAACCTATTTACTTAAATGTCAGACTGCCTGAGCGGGAAATTGAGCCCATTTGGGCTTTCCGTCTTGTTTAACCGTATACATGCAACGCCTTCGCAGGTTCAGCTGAACCCCAAAATACTTCCAATTATGATGACTTATAGAAACGAACACAATTTATAATTTGGTGGTCTGGTACCGTTCGTGCCTGCTACTGCTTCTTCCATTCTGGTATGTGTGCATGCATTCAGAAATTAACAGTGGTCAGATTACACGATATGCTGACAACCTTTTCGAGTGTAAAGTTGCAATGAATCATACTTTTTCGATTGAGAGTGATTTTTCAGATGATGATGATGATATCATTTTAAATGCTCCTGGAAAGAATCAGTAAGCTGCTTGCTGCCTACCTCGTTTGGTTTTATAAATTGTGTAAATTATTGAGCTAAATCCCACCCTCGCTACATGATGGACGAGTTGTTACTTACGGATGCAGTATTTACCCAGTCTGGGGTAAGTGAACAGTGTAATAAGTTTTCACCGTTCCATTAGTTAATGCGTTTAACGCATTTCCGTTGTAATTAAATTTATATTTTATGACGGAAGAATTATTTTACGTGTTAACAGTTTTAAACGGGTCGACCGCTCTTAACTAGGACAGTCGCACTTTTTGACGAGGTTGTCTTGTTCCTCTTCCTGTCCGGTCCATCAACACAGATGTTAACTTTAGTTTTATTGCTGTTAAAGTTTCCGATTCAGATGTTAGGAAGACTACTGGGACAAACCGTTTACTCGGCTCGGCCATCTTTAATTGATTTGCAAAAATCTTGCCCATTCTAATCAATTGGCGTCATTCAATCTTCGTCGTTGCTACATTTCAGAAAAATCGCCAAACGGGGACGTAACTGCAGGTTGTGACGGCTAAACCTCGTCAAAGAGATAATTTGTAGAACTGCAGGACGGAGAGCCAAATGGAATCTGTTAGTAAAATATAGATAGATGCAAACCTGACATTCATTTTAAATCCAAAAGGATACGGAAATAGGTTTCCTTATCAGAGACTAAGACACGTGACGTAACGGCAGTTGAAAACAGATGTAGTAGAGTTTGGTCCTACGATCAATGATGTTCTCGAAATCGTGACGAAACTCTGCTCGTGAAAAAAAAAAACTGAGGTAATCCTTGCTACCGTGCGAACAACGAATACCACACAGATGACGATTGAGTGTGTGGTAGGAGTGCTTTGTCATATTTTTCCTGGTAGCCTGGATGGACAATGAACCGAGTATTTGTTCTTCAAAGTAGTGATGAAGGCCAAAACGGCTACATCCATATTTCTGGCCCAACTGCAAATTATCCTACTGGCCACTAGTTCCAAAGAAAGCAGAACCTGCCAGAAAGCTGAGACAAACTACTACGAAATATTCCAGAACACTCCTTTCGTCGATTTTAAGGTATTAAGTATCATAACAATTTAGTATCTCATTTGCGACTTCATTCTCGTTAAAGGTTCATGCCTCTGGATCGGCTTTCCCGTGTGCGTCAGTTTTACAACATTAGTTCAAACATTGCAAAGGCATTCATTTATTCATTTTCATGTTTTTCCCTCGTGAGAAACTGTTTTTCTGCATTCACTCGAACTTATGCAAATGTTGCAAAAGCTATTTCGCAACACAAACTTTGCGAGTCTCCCCTCCCCCCCACCCCGAGCAAATCTAGTAGCAAGAGCCCAGTGGTCAGTGTCCTCGTCTCCAGACCAAGTAAATGCCAGTTCGATTCCCGAGACCGACTCAACTATAAAACAAAAAGCTTCCAATTAGGCATGGGCAGTAAGGGATACAAGTTGTGTTTCTTCTTTTTTTTTAATTCTGGCATATTATTATTATTATTATTATCATTTCAATTGTATATTTGTTATTACATAATAAGTAAAGTTGTCTCTGGTCGTGGAAATAATAATACTTGTAAAAATGTTTAAATTTCATAATTTGTTGACTCAAACAAGTTTTCTTCTAAACTTCGAGTCATTTCATGTATTAAATTTCATGTATTAAAGTATTATATTATTATTATTATTATATTTGGTCAAGCGAGGGGCTACGTAAATGTTGCAAAAGTTATTATACCACGGCTGTGACGTCATACTAACTCAACGCCATGCTAAATTTCCGTAGGTTAAATCCCGTTAATCGTGACCAGAAGTGTGCGTCATCGCAAAAAGTGTGTGTTTTCAAGTTACCCCACACTTTTGCCGATAACCCACACTTTTTACACTTCCGGATCACACGACCGGGAACGCACACCAACAACCAAATACAGCGCGCAAAAAAATAACGCAATAAAAACGTACAAAAGGAATTACTTAACTTGAAATCCTATCCTTGCTAATGCTCACATGTCTGGCCCGTTCCTAAGCTTATTCACTCCTTACATGGAATGACCTTCATTCGTACCGACACCCCGTTACCGTATTTTTAAACAATTCTCAAACTACAAACACATAAAATGAATGCATACCTTCCTAGAATGTCCCAGTGTAATGTCATTCTATCCCTGCTACCTCTTATTGAAGTTTTTTTCACTCGAACAGTCAAAAACACGAGCGAGCTTATAGCGTGAAATCTGGTCAAAGGCCGCGTGCTTCCTTCCCACCCACTCCCCCCTTTCTCCACAAAGTTGACCCAAAGGACTCGTCCGTCCACCACCCACTCCCCCCTCCATAAACTAAAATGGAATGACCTTCATTCCTGCAACATACTGATTGATTACCGTATTTCACAAAACACAAACACAATAATGCTTGATGTCCCACCCGTGCTATAAATCATTTATTGGTTGGGTTAAAAATCGATAACCACTCGATTTTACCTAATAACTATGGGAGAAACGAAATTATTAAGACAGTACTTTCTAACTGTAAGAGTTAAACACAGTTTATTATTCAGAGGCGTGCACAGGAGGTGGCAGGGGGGTGAGCCCTGCCCTTTAAAAAAAAAAAAAAAAAAAAAGGGGGGGTGTTCAGTGCCGACACTAATTGCTGGTGCGGCGATGCCGGAGATTGGTCCTGAAAGCCTACCCTTTTAAAAGCATAAAAGGGGGAAAAAAAAGCTAAAACGGCTAAGACAGGAGCAGAATAGGGTAGCCCCCCAATAAAAAAAAAAAGGTCCCCAGAAAATGTGTCCACCAAAACTTAGTGTGCTCTTTTACTGTAAGTGTTCCCTGGGCATCTCTGCACGCTACTGAGTTTATTACAGTCATTCCTAGTTTTGCTACTGTAAAATTAACAGACCTGGTGAAACATCAGCTATACTTTATAAAGCCTTAATACACTAAGGGAAATTGTATAATCAGAGTTGTGCAGTCGACCTGAATCCTGGATTGAAGGTTCACACTCTCGTCTCATTTTTTTAATCAGCCTTGGGCAATAACAGAGAAAGTGTGTTTTACAGTTACCACCTGATTATTACAAAACCTTGTAAGACGAATGGAAAGTAAAGGAAAAGATTGCAATTTGAAACAACGGTTATTGTGTACGTTGCATCTCGCCTGTGAATTGCGCCATTGTTATTACACGCAGGCGCAAAAAGCCAATTAGGCTGTAAAAGAATTTGTAATGATGTTCCAGCAAATATGGGCCGCTGCATCGTATTGCAGTAGCACAGGGAGCAAAAGTGAATTGTCTTATCGTGGGACCGAAAGTGGGAATGATAATACGGTAGGCTGCCACGAAATGGGTATGAATTCAACGGGATCGTCAGGATTAGAGGAGTGAGTAGTGACGAAAGGACGTGACTCTTAAAGGGGCATACCATCTTCCTATTTTCTTGCGTCCCGCGCATACAGCTTTTGTAACATTTACGTACGTTTGAGCGAATGTAGCAAAACCGTTTCGTGAGTGAAAAAAAGGAAAATAAAAGCGTTTGCATCATTTGCATACGTTTGAACTTACGTTACAAAACTGAAGCGTACAGGAAAGCCAACATGGACTCAGGCACCTTTAAGTTGCACGTTCTTCATCACGAGTTCGCAGGAACTCGTCATGGCTCGCGCACCCATGGATACAGAGCAGTGCAATGTTTAGAATGACATTGCTTCAGCCTTCAAGAGGCTGGGAAGAAAGTCCACACTGGACAACTTAGTTCGGTTGATTGGCGGCTGGCCATTGCGGCCAAACCCTTTATTGACAACGGAGGGAACACGTGAGCGTTAACGACAGATATGTATGTATAGTCTCAATGCTTAGCGCATCTTAAATACAGTTGTTATTTACAATATCACTATGTACAAATATATATACAATCTCATACACAGCAAGTAGTATACGTATAATGAAAGGGGTGAAACCAGCCGAAAGTCGTATCGTAGGAACAACCAGTTTTTTTTTTTTTTAATAATCTGGAATTCGCACTGAACGGCTTTATTCATGTCAAGTTGTCTCACGTTCCAAGTCATTATTTGTACCTACCACTACTTGTTCAGAGCGATCTGAGAAACTTTCCAAACCCTGTAAATATTGGAAATAAACTAATGCATTATAGCATCTCTCGCTCGGCCGAGTAATTGTCGTTTGCAGAACGCTATTACATGCGTATTTTTGTATATTCTGAACTAAGATTTCAGTTATGATGGTGGCTATAATACCCTTACGGGGTTTGTGTTTATTACTAAGGCAAACTAAAATTATTCAAAGTGATGGAATCCTGGACTAATACAGTATACTGTTTTGTATGATTTCAGTTTGTGACCCTATGCACGGCTAACCTGCAGCTCCCGAAGATGCCTGTTCGGCGGACTGGGGGAAGCGGTGGCTGGTGCGGCTGCTTCTCCAACAACGAACCCCCCGAAATCACCTATAAGGTTGTGGAAAATGGGGGAACGCTCAATCTCCAAGCCCTTACCCCCACCCAACCCATGCCCGACGAGGAGGAACTCAACGCCAAGTTTACAGAGCTCGTGGTAAGTTAGCGACCATTACGAAATCTATGATAAATTATTATCTACATTCTTACGTTCTTTCTTTGCCTCTTGGTTACGAGTAGTTATGAGCAATCAAGGATGTGGATCTAGTATATCGCATTCGAGCATTAGGGCACGTTCTCGCAGCTAGAAGCTAGACATCACCTCAAATTCCAACATGGCGGCGGTTTTATGTCTGCCGCCTCGCAACGAAAACAGCAAATAACGTGAGTTCAGAAGCGTTTGGGAAAATTGTTTCGTCATGAGGAATTCTTTATATTATTAGCACGGATTATAAGACTGCAAGTATTTACTCAAACGATGTCGGATTTAGCTAATCCATTTAGCGTTGTTACCATGGCAATGTCACCTTTGCCATCACGATTGAGTTCTAGCTGCGAGAATGCAAAGGCGAGTCGTTGCGTAAACGGGCCCTTATATACTTTAGTTTATTTTAGTTTTTGGCATGATTTAAACTTGAAAAACTACATAACTCTTGCAGAATCGTTTTGTAGCATCACGTTTGATAAGGGGCACCCAGAGGGAGGAGGGAGAGGGGAGGGGGTTAGGTTAAATGCTGTATTTCATGATTTTCAAATGAAAAAGGGTATTGATTTGTCCTTTATCTGAAAAGCTCACTTTCCTATTCAACTTTTATAAAAATAAAATGTTGATATCCTGTCCCGCTGAGCTGTTGTTACAGGGGCTGAAATTTGCTTCGAATTTGTTGGGTTTTTTTTTTGGAGGGGGGTGGGTGGGAACTAAGGGGCGTATGTTAAAGATAAATCCGTGACCTGATAGGGTGGAGTGTTTCTGGCAAAGTACTTAATTCTTAACATTGTTTTCACGAATAAGCTATAGCTGGAATGGGAATGATAAATTGACGCATGGCCATTTTTAAATGTAATCTTACTGTTACGGGACGGTGTCTTCCTTCCTAACCTCTGCCACAACTCATCGAATAGTTTTGTGGAATTACGTTCAACGAGGGGTGTAAAAAACGAAAATAGGGTTGTAGGGGTACAATTATTTCGGGATTCTTAAATGGATAGGGGTATTGATTTTGAGACGTCTTCGACTTCTATGCGTGAGAATTTGCTCCACAGGTTAACGCGTAGGTCATAACGTTGGTAACATTGGGGATACAGCTATCTTTAGTTACGAAACCTTCCTCAAGGGGACATCACGTGTTTTCTTAGTCCACTCCTGGTACTGCCGTCCAAGACGGTATAGGAGTCAAAACGGTGTTTAACTTCCTAACTCTGAGAGAGGTTGTGTTAGTGATTCAAGGCTTCCCACCAACCTAAAGAACCTGGAAAACACAGGGAATTTAAACTACATTTGAAACCCGTGGGAAAACTCGGGAACTCTCCAATTTTTTTTTCACAAAAAAACTGGAAAACTCGTGGAAAACACAAAGCCACGCTTTTAGGCCTAGTCCTAAGTGTATTTTGTTAGCCATTGTCGTAAAATAAAATTTTTCTGTATACTTTTGTGTTGGCATACTGAAAAGTTCATTAAATCACTCTTTCGCACTAAGCTAGCCCTAAAAAAACAAATGAAACTGATAAAATGTGTAGGAAACTTTCTGAAATTTCGGTAGAAAAAACCTGGAAATTGACCTCAAGTACTCTGGAAAACTCGGGGGAAAATTTCAGTTTTTTTTGTGGGAACCCTGTGATTACGGATTATCTAACTGTCGCGTTGAGATAATGGTATATCTGGGGATGTGTTTCGGAATCGGTGTAGTGGAGTGTTTCGTTTGGAAAAAAACGTTGTTTCGTTTTTTTCGTTTTCAGCATTAAAAAACTGTTTGCATTTAGGTGCTACTTGACCCACTTTCAGAACCGAGTCCACGTGAGTTTTTTCCGGTAGAGGACAAAACTGCGTAGTATTTTAGAAGTTTCCTCAATTCATTACCGTCGGTGCTTGCTTTCATGGCTTCCCTGTGAGACTAATTTTGCAACAATAGTTCAAACGTATATAAATGGAACTACTTAACTCATTTACTGTTTTTCCATGAAGTATCTATCAGAAGGTGTTCTGCTACATTCACTCTGCCCTACGTAAATCTTGCAAGAGCTATTTCGAAAAGGATACAAGAAAATCGTTAAGGGGGTATGTCCTTTTGATTTACGACCCCATATGATAGGAATATTTACGCCATATGAGACTATAAACGGCCACTCGGCATAAGTGTAGGGCGACCTACAACGCATCTAGTTGTTAGGGCACATTTACGCAATGACTCGCTTTTGCCTTCTCGCAGCTGGAAGCTAGAAATCACCTGAAATTCCAATATGGCGGCGGTTTTAGCGCTGCCGGCTCGCAACGAAAACTGTCAATATACGAGTTCAGAAGCAACTAAAGTGTGCACAGCCTATCTTGAGTTCGCCGCAGAACGAACACAGATAATCGATTGTACGTTTCTGGCAGCAGAGTGCCTTGTTGATATCCAAGATGGTTACAAAAACAATGGCGGCCGTCGATTAAAGCCGCCCCCTCCAGGAAGACGTAGCCGCTAGTAAAATACTTCCTGGACTCAAGAAAGATACGCCGCGCACACAATAATAAAATTGTTTCATCAGGAGGAATTCTTTATCTTATTGTCACGGATTATAAGACTGCAACCATTTACTCAAAAGAGTTGGGAATACGGGTAGCTACAGATTAAATTCTAGCTGCGAGAATGCAAAGGCGAGTCGTCCCGTAAAAACGCCGTTATGCTTCACTGCCATACAACGGGAGCTTGCCGAGAGCATTGTCGTGCAGTTAAGCTATCTGACCACATGCGGCGGAGTTTTGTTCGGACGTATTTCACGAATAGAGGGAACGCGCCCTCGTGAAAGTTGCGACGTCTTATCTCGTCAGTTCGTTATTGTTTTTAATTTTTGTGCCAGATGCTTTTTAATTTAATTACTCCGAGGTGAACTATATCTGGAATTGTGAAATGATACTCCACCTTTTCATTATTTCAAAACGAATGGTTTTGAAAGGCGTTCGGAAAAGTTCGGGCCGCGGTTGGAACCCCATGAAAGTAGGGGTCTTTGTTGGTACAAAGTATGAAACCAACGTTCGTTATTCGACCAGAAAAGCTACTACAAGCTTATATTAAGCCAGTGCTCCTGCCAAAGATTCTTCTCAGAAACGTAGGGCCACAATTTTATCTCCCGTGGGCCCCCTTTTTAAGTGGATCAGAAGGGTGAATTTATAGAAGTGAGTACTGGCTGAGTCTCTCTACACGCTCATTATCTGGTGAATCTGTCAAATAAAGAGCAATAAAATTAGAGGACAGGCGCCATGTGACACTCATTGTGTATAAAAAGGTTCCGTGGCACAAGCACGTGCACGAGTACGTATGATCGAGTGCACGCCACTAGAATGAACCGTATATCGAACGCACATCGTTCATGGGACCTCTAGTGATTAAAATATGGGTACACTTTGATATTCGGATGCACTTATGTGCACCTGGACTTTTACATTTTCTTTGCATGTTGCAAACTTAACTTTTCGTTTGATTCCGTTAGGCTGCAAAGTGCTGCGTATCACTACACCAGTAAGAAGCAGTCCCAAATTTTTAAATGAGATGATCGCCCGTCATTCACAAGGATAAAACTTTTCCGTGTAATATGGAAACAAAACATCTTGAAAACGCAGGAAAAAAAGAAAACCATACTTTTAGGCGTGGCCCTAAGTGCATTAAACATATTTTGTTAAGACATATTTCCACATTCCAATTTCACCAGTTTTCCTTGTTTATACAAGCAAAACTGGTGAAATTGGGACGCGAAAAAATTTCAGGGATTCTGCCGGTGTGAAAAAATGTGAAAAATGTAAAAATTTACTAGTGGTAAAATAATATGTGAAAAATGTGAAAAAAAAAAACAGTAATTGATGCTAAAAAAAGCAAAATGCACAAACTAAGTAAAACCATTCAAATTATGTCTTAATTTTGGACACGGAATTACGTAGACATGACTGTGGTTAGAACACGAAAAAAAAATGGTTGGTTTACGGGCGGAGTTGTTTGAATTCGCTTTCGCTCTTTTGAGTGAAATTATAGACAGATTACAATAGTTACTGGAAAAGAAAAATTTTTATTAAAAAATTGTGAAACTGGTTTGATGTATGAAAACGAAAAAAATAGTGATACAAAAATGAAAAGTATGCAAAAACTATGAAAAAAATGAAAAGGAAGTATGTGAAAAATGTGAAAAAAATAAAAAGCCGGACTGTAAAAAATGCAAAAAAATTAAAAGTAGGAATGTGAAAAAATGTGAAAAACGCTGGTGTACTCCCCGCAACATCCCTGAAATTTCCTTCCTGAAATTTCGGTAAATAGCCTGGAAATTGATATCTTTCTGTGGAAAACCTGGAAAACTCAGGGAAATTATTTGATTATTTTAGTGGGAACCCTGCGTTACTTGCGATATTTCGAGATGACTTTTATGCGTTTCTTGACTTTTAGAAACAAAATTTGAGCGTATTTCTAACCATAAATCTTTAAAGTTGCGTGGATACATGATGTAGGACAAAGGGTGCAGGAAGGAGGATATTATGTACTATTTAAAGTTTTTATAAACTACGCATTACAATTAAAAGTCAGAGGCAAAAATCGAGTGCTCTTATTCTTCGTGTATCCACACGTACGGTGACTATTCCATAAATGGCCGTATAAACTGAAACTTCACAAAGGAACTGAAAACAGTCGATAATGAAAGGAAATGGGGCATATTTTTAGTTCCGGTAGTACGCTTAAATCCTTTATGAAACTTGCAGACTGCAAATGTATAATATCTGCAAGTTTCTTGCAGGTTTTAAAGTTGAAATAATCTTGTGCCTATAACAGCTTGATCACCAGCAAAACATTTATGCAAGCTTCTAAAATTTCGACCATTCAGCTTCTTGTGGTCTTTTCCAAAGTTTGCTACTGCAACCAACAACAACCAACGTGTTATTCGTTGTAACGAATTTTGGAAATGACCGCAAGAGCTGGAGGTCGAGATTTAGACCCTTTTATTAAACGTTTTGGTGGTGATCCTGCTGTTGTAGGCATAAGGTTCAACTTTACACCAGGTAATTATTTATCACGACTTTAAGGTTTTAGTGTAATTCATGGACTCTTAAATTTCTCCATTTTTTCCTCCTTGTCGATACTACTCGACAATTTTTAGAGTAATAACCTCACATCTCCTTCACAGCATATTTTTTTAACCATGTGGTATTTAATGCAATATTTTAGTCACCATGCATGTAAATGACACAAAACAAAACAAGCTAATATAAACTGCATGGTGCGCCAATTAAAGTAGCGCGAATTAGAAAACAAAAACGAACTCGTTTGATGCTTAAGGCAAGGTTTAACTGATCCGAAGTCAAAAAGCAAAGAAACACAAATAAATTTCCCTGTAAGGTTTCAGATACTGCATTGTTGCTGTACTGTTTAGTCCACGTGAAACCTTACTACTGCATCCAACCATTATACACGTAAATACAATTACGGCCAGAACGCAAATTTCAAAACTTTTCATGCCCAAACAAAGGAAGAATAATGTAAGGCTACACACTCGACTACTTTGTCGCTAAGTTTTTTCCAATGTTCTTCAGTCACGTCGTTTACATTCCGTTCATCACCCTACTGGTGATACATGTATAATTTTTCAAGATTTTCAAACACTTTTCCAGGCATGGAATTTCATTATTACTTTCCAGGGCATTTCCAGGTTTCCAAGGACTCAAACGAACCCTGTACCTATTTTATTTTACCTGTAAGACGATTAGACTTTAAACATTTTTCAGCGATGCCGTTTAGCCAATAGAATGCACCAATCATTAGCTGATACATCGTGTGCAAAAGTAAAAAAGGTAAAAACGTTTGCGTACAGCAGCAAGGTTTCACGTGGAGTAAACAGTGTACAGCAACGCTGCAGTATCTGAAACCTCACAGAAAAGTTTACGTGTGTTCCTTTACTGTTTTGACTTCGGATTAGTTAAACCATGTCTTAAACATCAAACGAGTCCGGTTTTGTTTGATTTACACCTAGCATTGCCAGAATGGTGTCACGGCATTTATTAATTTAAGGAAGGCGAGTTCCTTGTCGTTCCGTGTTTGGCAACAATGAAAATCCACCTCCTGAATGGTCTTCCACCTCACCGACCATTTCCCCCATTTCCCCCATTAATTACACTGAAACTTTTTTTCCCCCTCTCCAAGAGAGAGAGCCCCTGTTGGCATTAGGGAAAATAGAGTGAACGCGAGAGAGAATGAATTTCCATACTGGTGCCTGCCTGACCAATAAAATGAGTCATATCTTTTAACTGCTTTTTGCGCAGCTGAGAGGAATTTCTAGGCCACTAGGATCGATTCGAACAGCAGGAAAGCACGTTGATGAGGCACAGACCTGTAAAAAATTCTATACTTATTTTCTATAAAGACGAGTTTATATAAATTCAGGCTAAATAAATACAGGTAGGCCTGTAGGTGCAGCCCTACTTTCGATGTTTCCCAATAGGAAATAGGTTTGCATTTGTATTTATTTAATATTGACTCAACCTTTTTACCTATCCGGGGGTAACTGCAGATTTATATTATTTATTAAGGCTTTGAAAACACATACTAGGAAAAGTAAGGCAGAATGATGGGGACTTCCCCTCCCCCCTCCTCCATCACCATAATCAATAGACGAAAGCTTCACCAAAACGTTAGTATAGAGCAGTGACACGACGCAGTATTACTGTATATAACTTTATGCTGGAGCCTTAAAATGGGTTAGCTGCAGGGAGCACAGAGAGAAACAGAAGGGCGTCATACTTAAGCCGATGCTGTGAAGAGTGATTTCTTAGACCTAAAACGCGCGATTTTTGTTGTTGGAGAAAACGTTATTTTAAGGCTAAGAAATCCGCTCTTCCGTTGTTTTTTCCTCCATTTTTATGTAGTGCACCTTGTAGTTATGCTTCCAAATCCCATACTGGATCCAATATGGCAGCAAATGTCACTGCCCTATTCATGGGTGACAGAAAAATTAAATCTTATCAAATCTTATCGTTTGGAATTAAATCTTATTAAATTTTGCTGATCCTTCCTTCTCTTCATCATTAATGCAAGAAGAATGCAATGTTATTTTCATGAAATTAATTTGTTTTTTAATACTATCGCTACTAATTATTAAACTCCTAAGGTTGACGTATTTTTTTTTATACAGTACAATACAATAATGGTTTGCTACCAAATACTGGCTTTAAGTTCACTTAGGAACTTGCAAAAGCCGAGGCATACCAAATTTACAATCAACCCGCAAATGATTTATACAATTCCAACCAATTGTAACAAATACCAATAAATTCCAACCATGCGGCAAAAAACAACTGGCATAATGGTGGTATTTCTTCCACTTTTAGTGTCCGCGGCCTATCTTGAGTTCTCCGCAGAACGAACACAGATAATCGATTATACGTTTTCAGTAGCAGAGTGCCTTGTTGATATCCAAGATGGTTACAAAAACAATGGCGGCCATCGATTAAAGCCACCCCATCCAGGAAGACGGAGCCGCTCACAAAATACTTGCAGGACTCAAGATACACCCTGCACACAATAGCATCTGCCGCCTGGGAAATTGGGTGGGTGGATGCCTCGTGCGTCGTCTCTATATTATTATTATAATTATTAATAAATATATCAATTACAACGTACAAAAAAAAATGTGATACATACGTTAAAAGTCAATTAAAAAAATTCAGAAATAAAAAAGCTCTTCAAAAACAAAACAGAAACCACACAAGTATGATAAAACACGGTAACTGCAAAACATCAAAATAGAACGAAAAATACTAATAATATAGTAATTAAACTAGCACACAACTTAAATATAAAAGCATTATAATGTAAAAATAATCAGTCTATGTTGAATATGTTGAATCAGTGTATCATTGGCCTCCAATCATCAATTAAAAAGACGTAAGGTGCGCGCGCGCTTTTAGGTCTCATTTTATGTTTCGAGTAACAAAATTTGATGTCTGATTCATTTCATGCCATGTCATTAATTTCTGACTAGTTATCCTGAATTGTGATCTGATGATGTCAGGTTCCTTTTGATATTTGAACATCAATATCCCCAACCCCCCCCCCCTTACCTGCAATTTTGCTAATTTTCGAACTTGATTCTCCAAATCAAAGCAGAGAAGGCATATGTACAATTTCAAATGAGTGGGACAAGGGTTCAAAGGTTGTCATAGAGACAATGCAGATAACAGCAGGATAGGACAAGTAATCAGTTTTCACTGCGCATCACGAAAACAAAAACAGAGTGGTAATCTTTCAAACCCAGGCTTACAAAGTAAAGAAGCATTTTTGCTGTAAGCTCTTTAAAACCTCGAAGAACATTACGTTGTGCACACAATATTCCGTGTTTCCGTAATTTGGAGAGGTAGGAAAATTGCCATTGTTTCCGACATTCATTGTTATCGTAAAGCAGTTTTCAACTCGTCAAATATTTAAGTGTAGAAATAAGTATACCGAAGGTGTGAAGTCTACACTCATTTGTTGTCCAGGATAGGAATTTTGGACTGTCACTGGGATCTTTGACAACATAGGTAGTTTCCTGGGGGTTTCAAAGTAATTTTGAAAGGTGATCGGGCAGTGGACAACACTAAAACTGTAAAATTTCCTTGTCTCTTCACGGTTAGTAAATATGGGTTGAGTTGATCCACCCAAAACCAAAACTGTTAGAAAAACCCGCCAAGTTGGCAAAAACTGTCGGCCTTTGAAGGTAGTGATATCATTCCACCAGGAAAAGGCCGCCAAGGTTAATCCTATTAGCCAAGTTAATCGCACCTACTAATAGTTCGAAAGTTAAATGAAAACTAGAAGATTGCTACTAGCGGTAGCAATCTTCAAGTTTTCATTTAACAAATATGGGTGAGTTGATACGTGGGGAAACTTAATCAGTTCTGTAACTGACGTTCATGCCTATGTGAGTGAAAATAGGCCTTGTCAGTGAGCCCCATTCTCTACATTGAACTTGCCACTGCTCGCATTTTTTGTTCCTGGTTTGCAGCAAAGGAGATGCTGACAAAGATCCTACCAGAAACGGCCAGCCAGGGTAGTGTGAGAAGATACCGAGTTCCTTTTAAAGTTATGAAATGTTCTGGCCCAATCCGAATAAACTCGGCTTTGCCATGATGATGACGGAATCAACTCTGGCTTGCTTCTACTCTTCCCCCCCCCCCCTTTATTTTCCCACTATCCGTCTTTCTGCTTTTAATTATCTGGTGCGGTTCAAAATTGAGTTGGTTTTAAGTTTCTGGGTTGCCTATAAGAGCATTAGGTCACCTCAAATGACGTAGGGCTCTGAAGATTATTCGAAAAAAAAACAGTACCGGTGTTTGCAGAAGTGAGACCACTTCAATTCTCGTCTGAAAAGGGCTTTTCCTTATAACTTGTACCCAAATACAGTGAAGTGAGCACTGGGGCGTCAGATTTTATAGGAGTCTTGGTCCCGACTGTACATCTCTGGTATCTTACAGACCCGGGTTCGATCCTGGTGAAGGGCTGGTGTATATGTACGGGTTTTTCTTCGGTTGTTTCCCCGCCTGTTGCATGAGGGTTTTCTCCGGGTACTCCGATTTCCTCCCTCATGCTGCAAAAAACAACTGACATGATGATGGTATTCCACTTCACATCTGCCACTTGGACCTTCTAAAAACTCTAACGGTGGGGATATCCAGTTGAGGTTTAAACATAATCCTTGGGTTAAGCTCGGGAATAAGGGAAAATGGTGATATCCATCACAGAATAAGTTGAGGGCTAAGCAAAATTTAGTCTGAAGGTTGAGATCTAACTTAATACTGAGTAGTTAGCCCCGAGATGTAAAAAGCGGTGATATCCATCCAGGATTAGCGTTATTCCTGAGCTTTAACAACATTTTAACAAAGTTATACCGAGGGCTAATTTAGCCCGAAGGTCGAGGTCTAAGGAGTAAAGAGCTAACAAACCCCAACTTAGTTCAACATGGATATCACCAACGTTTTTCTCCATTTCACTAACTCCCACGTCGAGGGTTTATAGTTAGATCCAGGGCTAAGCTATTCCGGGCCTAGTTTAGACCTCAACTGGATATCCCCACTGGGTATTAAGCTTATTGGCTGACAACTTCGATTCCATTCCATTCTATACCGAAATAACATCGATCATCGCGGTAATTTAGATTTTTAATGGCGTAATGGCATGTCTGTCATTGTGTAACCCACTAAACTGTCTGCAACTTTTGATAACATGGCATACACCGTCCATACATCAACAACAAATCCTGGATATGAACTCTGTCGTATCTCGACGTGTAGATGTTATGTTATTGGCCGACCCATTTCATCACTTGGTTATTTCCACTCGTTTCCCTTTGCCCAGGGGTGCTCTGAGAATGATGGGGGGAGGGGGAGGGGGTTGTTTTGATGGCTTTTCCCTCCACCTACACACATCGACCCCTAATCTTGCTTCCATTCCCTTTTGGCGAGGGGCCCCAAAAGGGAGTTGCTCCAGATACGGAGTGCCACGAACAGAAAGCAAGTTAACGATTCTGACAGTTCGTGAGTTTCATTTTGGACGTCAAGGTTTTGAATGAAGCTGGCTGATAGATGTTAGAAATGTCTGAGAGGTTTTTGATTGATGGAGGGGGAGTTTTTTTTTTCAAGCGATTGGCGTACAAGCAACTTGGAACTGTCGACTGCAGACAGACACTTTCTATGTTTAAATACATGTACGGTGCTGGTGGATTAATAATAGAACCTTTACAAGGTTCGCGTACGCTCTGAGTTACGCACTGAGCGTGCACGTCACTGTGACAGTGTACCAGCTTAGCCTCCACGAGACTTGTGTACTTACAGTACACTGTGTGTGTAAATGAGTAGAGTTTATTTCGGTACAGTTTACAAGGAAAGCATTGGCAAAAGACGAAACTCACACCACAACAGCAGATGCTCGCGTGTGGGTAAGAGTCGGAAAAAAAAAAACCAAAAATCTTAAAAAATAGGAACTTAAAAAAAAAACAGTAATTAATGTGGAAAACAGGGTTTCAAAATCAAACAAAGCACAATTAAGAACAAATTAATAAAGAAAAAAGGGGGTGGGGGAAATGTACGAGTACTATAAAACAATCTAACCAAATACGAAAAAGGTGTCAGTGTTAACTCATGGTAAACAGCATTTTTAAGTTCATGGGTTTTGATCTAATAACCAAATATACAAGTGTTTTTTGAACGATTTCAACCCAGTAATAAGTTTAACGTCGAAGCAGAAAGTAAGCTTCGAATTATAAATTTGTTGCGGCCCGCCTCCTTTTTTTTTACCGACTTAATTTAACAGCTCACGGGCGATTTACAATAATACAGTAAGCAACCTTTGTGACTGACCAATAATGACGTGACTCGGATTCAAACCGCGAACCAGTCCCCAAATCGCTGCCAACCTTCTCCATATCATGGCCAGTGAACGAATGGACATATCTATAAAGGCAAGAATTTATAGGGTTGGGAAGGAGAATTTGTGACTGAGACCCATACTGAAACGTCCTGGACACAGTCGTATTAGTTCAGTCTTAGTTTATAGAGGGCGCCATGTGTTTTATGTGGATATTTCTATTCAGTTTTCAGCCTAAAATTAAACTAAACTTATCGAAACTAGCTTGATTTTAATTGTAGCCAGTACCCGCCCCGATAGTGCAGTGGTTAGAGCGCCCGGTTAGTAAACGGGATGTCCTGGGTTCGAGTCCCAGTCGGGGCAGTTGTCTTTTCTTTCTTTCTCAGACTAGTGTATTGTGTATCCTCACAAGGCCAGTCTTTAATGCAGACTGCTTGCTTCAGTTGTAATTTAGTTTACTTTAGATTTGGGCTGAAAAATGAGTAAAAATTATCAGAAGGAACACGTGGCGCCCTCTGAAAACTCGGACTGAACTAATGGGGACCGATCTAACGTGTTTCAATAGGGACTTCTTAGAGTTACAATTTCTCCTATAAAGGTGATATGACACGAACTTAAAAAATCAAAATTTTAAGTCGAAATTACGTCATTCGAATGAAACGTTAAGTGCATAAAGGTAGGTTATTGGACTACGTAAGGAAGGCCCTATTTCTTTATTCTGCTGTTTTCGTTGTTTCAAATGTAGTACAACTTCTAAGCTTAAAGCAATGAAATATTCGTTAGTGAGAATCCTAAGTCCATGCTGTCATCACTCTGCGTTTTGTTGTTGATAGATAATTTATCTTACAGGGTATATTTTTCCCTCCCCTTTTTTTTTTTCTTTCACATTTTTTATTACCTTTAGGCGAGTTGGCTTGTCGCGTGAATTTTTTAGAAAGTGTGCTGGTAAAGCCATTAGAGTTTATTGCCCTTTTTTATATGACATGCTTAGGGGTTGCATGGCTGTATGCAATTTAGAACAGAGCTTTGTTGAAGGTCTCTCCCTTACAAAGCGACGGGACACATGACTGTTATGTATACTGAACAATTTAAGATGCAGGGAATATGGCGAGGGAAGGGACAAAAGTTGTGCTGTGTAAATGCACGGGGTAATTCTATTTTAAGATTACTTGTACGCTTTGGCTGTCGTTAAATACATCCTCGGAGAAAAAAAGTCTTTATTTTTTAATAATTTGCCCTTTGTTCCATTCGTCATCAGAAACTGCATTCCCATAACGTTAAGGTTGAGGGAATTACAAAATATATAAATTTAAAATATAATAATATCGTGCAGAGGAGCATTCCTAATATCTGATATCCTAATGTCTTTTTTTTTTCTGTGTAATTTATTTATTTTTAACCGTAACCGTTTGAAGAAACTAAAGCCTTCGTAAGAGGAACGTACGAATTAGAAATTGCACCAAATCAATAGCAACAAATTATAGCCACAGCTGAAATTAAGCCTGCAGTCGGTGTAACCTTTTCAGTGAAGCACCCCCTGGGACGTACGTATGTGGCTTTGCTGCACTACAAACGTAATGCTCTGCTGCTGAATCAGTGGTATGGTGTTCTCGCTCTTTCCTGGTCTTAGAATTAAAGCAACATCCAGCCTGCCTTATAACCTTCCGCCTGCCTCACAACACCCACGCAACGATCACATCCGCGTATTTACCACAGCTAAGATCAACTGAGACGGTAGTTCGTTCCTCGCAGCGAAAAACGTAGCTACTGTCTCAGTTGGCATTGTGCCTAATAGTCCAGCCAGCGTGAACCCATTGATTGTGTCGTCAAAAACCGGAATGATTCTTGTATTTTAAAATCACAATTTATAATTTTCTAGACTAGTGTCTTATAATTTTGCTTCGCCGATCTATTGGAATAATTAATTTTAATTTTTACTGCATTAGCCTCCTAGATTTTTGATCTCATAGTAATTACTAGCAAACGATTAACATTAATACTGCGCACACACAGATAAAACTTCCAAGGTCATTGTAGGCGCGCGATGCATCATTTATGTTCGGGACGAACGTACTTAAAGTTTGTGATAATCAACAGAAAATTTCCTAGACGCCACATTTTAAAACGGATTTTTAGCAAGGGAAAGACTAACGGTAAATAAATAGACCTTTTGGACCGTACTTGATGTGGAAGATCGAGAAAAATGGCGCTGGGAGGTGTACCCCTTTAAAATTTCTAGTTATTTGAGTATGGATACCAACCTATTCTACTTCTGTAAGAATCGATGGTATTTGGTTGCAACAAGTACGTTTCTGAGAAAGTGTTTTGGACACAAATTTATCTTCGCTCCCGAACTTATTGTGAGCATTTAAGTAAAGTACTCTAACGGATGAACGCCCGCATGAATCTACCGTTGTTGTAAGGCAAATATAGTGTATGCCGAACTATGGGAATAAAATTAGCACTGAAAAGAAATTAAAAAACACATCATTGTCCCAAGACCATACATTCCAACCTCAACATGAAAATTGTATGTTTTTCCTTTGTATTTTCTTGAGGGAGGAGGGAGGATGGGGCGGGGGGGTTAAGAAGTTGTATTGCTCAATTTAACCACCCCCCCCCCAAAAAAAATAGTAATAACGTTATTGAATGATGGGTGCTAGGTAATCACCCACCCTATCTGACAGCATTAGATTGTGCAACGAAAGTTTCCTACGCCGTCAATCAGAATGGTGCTTCTTTCTTCTTAAAAAAAAATTAATCTTACAAAAACAAACTACACAAAAATAACATCTTGACATTACTGAACGAAAGGCTCAAGGAAGTCTACATCCTCCCTAATAGCACTAGATTGGTTTGCTATAGTCAGGGCCGGAAGAAACGGGGGTGCGAAGGGTCGGTGCACCAGGGCGAATCGGAGAGGGGGCGAATTTTTCGCAAAACAAAAATTATAGACTGTAATTCATTTTGTGATGACTCGACTACTCGAATCGAAAACTATCTCCGCACCAACATGAATCAAGAAAGACTGAAGCCCTAACCAGCTACTAGCTGCTCGCGGCTGCACGGCGTTGCAGTATGGTGTAAACAAGACTTCAATATGTGTCCTTAAACGCAACACCAACCATACGATTGTAGCAATATTGACCTTGTAGGCGCGTAGTTACGCATCGCTTCGCACGAAATTTTCTTCTGTCTGGTGAGGGCTTGATGGTTTAGCATTTGACTCGATTGAGCGTGATCTGGCCAGAAAGTGTGACTACAAGTCTGTGATAGAACGTTGAGCGCGATTGAAAGCAAGAAAAATTGATATAGGCGTGACCATGACGGAATAAAACACGTGAAGTAAAAAGAGTAAGTTTTTTTTTTTTTTGTGGGGGGGGGGGGCAAATTTTTCTTCGCACCCGGCCAACAGAACACTAGCGCCGGCCCTGGCTATAGTATCACCTAAATCAGACTTGCATTTATTATGCAGTGAAAAATAAAAGGGTAATATGCGTATCAATTGTGCTGGGGTTATTATTACGTGTAAAGATGATACTGTAAGTAACGAATAAAAGGTAAGGGCAAAAAGAAGCCGGTTTCGAATTTCATGATTTTTTTCGATATTGAATTTTGTTTACGTCGTCTCTGTTTAAAGTGAGTGGCGGGTGGGTAATGGGTCGTCTCGTGCTTCACTGAAGGTAATCTGTAGCTTTGTTTGATTTATGGATCCGACTCCATTCATGCTCTGATAAATCGTGCTGTTCAACTTTAGTATCAAATGTCAATGTCAGGCATCCCCATGTTTTTCGTGCCAAGTTTCACCTGAATGCGTTTTTCTTTGTAGTAACTTAGTTTGAAACCTTGATCCACCCAAAATACGTAGCAATAAAACCTACATGCCGTCCAAGTAGTCAAAGAAACATTATAGCCTAGCTTGTTTGACCCGCTGATCAAAAATAGATCAAGTCGTGCATGAACCTAAATACCCACGTACATTTTTTTTCTCATAACATATGAAAGCGTAAAGATTTAATGCCCGATGAATCCGTTAATCTGCATTTTTTTTAAGGTTTTGATGGTCGGATCAATAAAATTTGTATTTATTCCCTTCATTTTATCTCTTTATCTGTTAGCGTTTAAAAAAATGTCATCAATGTCAAAAAAATGATAAATCTTAGGACCAAACCAGTTACAACACTATTTATGCATTAAAAAAATATTAGCTAAATCGTTTGGCCAGCCAGAGATCTGATTTTTATGGGACGTAGTGAGGGAAGCATAAGTCAGTTGTTGCGGTATTTAGGCAGCAATTAAAGTTAGTCTTAAGCTGTAAATCTACTTCGACTCTCAGCGTCAGTGGAAAGAAAATATTCCTAAATTCCAATGCTCGGTGTTTGTTTGAAAACCTATCGGACTTTGTTAATGAGAAGTCAATACATATACGATCCTATTTCTGTTGCTTTTGAACTTACATGTTACAGGTTTCCTACTGAGGGGAAGTGAACTCTCGATCTTTGAGATCATAAGTGTGTGGCATAGTGGCAACCCGGACCACTGTATTGTGACTAAGGTTGGCGCTAACGACCTTGCTGTCGACGCGCCATTAAGCCACGTTCTGCCCCCCCCCCCCCCTCAACAAGTGTTTGCTTTATATACATGTGTGTAATAAGCCTATGGCCACTTTCTTTCTTTCTTTCTTTATTTATTTATTTCATAATTGCAATGCCCGACAGAGCAAAAAATCAATACCAAAATACAAAATCATAAAAATGCAACAACAGCAACACAAAAAATAACACAACGTGACACATTTGATTTAAGTAATATGGCTACACTCAAAAATCTTTGGTTTGAAGCAATTTTTGCAGAAAATCCATCTTCACTCCTGCAGACAGCAAACTCATTTTTGAAGTTCATACCAATCAACAATAGTGCGGGGGAAGAAGACCCTGTAAACACATTTGTCCTACATTGGTATCTCTTTAGTGGTCATGCCTACCAATCAGGTGGTTTATAATAATGACCAGGATCAAGCAGGGTACGTCCATGTAAGATGCGAGCATCGGCCTATGGTCCTTTCGCCTGTTTGCTAAGGATTTCCATTTCATGTTATTGCAAATCTTAGTGACACAAGCTTCTCTATACAATCATGCCCACTGACTAACCTGGCCGCCCTCTTCAAAACTCTCTCCAGACAATCAGACAGATTTTTGGTATATGGGTCCCAAATAGCTCCACAATAATCTAGTGACTGCATTAAAACGACTAGTATTGCTAAGAGACAGGGCTTCGGTGTTTGATGTCAAGGACCAAGGGTTCAATTTCCTGCTCAGGCAACCTGACATTTAGTCACGAACATATTGAACACGAACGTTCATGAGGGTAATAGTGCAATACGCACTTACGTTTTATCATAAAGTTTGAGTCGAAAACGTTAAACGCGTATAATATGAGCAGTTTAATCGTTCCCTTAATGGCCTAATGAAATGCACATGACAATAAAGACATCAGTTTTAGTTCTCTTTTTTAGTTCGGTTTTGAGCTTGTTAATTCACCTTTTATTGTTCGTTTCTTTTAAAGGGACATGCAACCCTGTTGGCTTTCCTACATGACTCAGATTTGCTATATTAGTTCAAACGTAGTTACGTATGTAAATGTAGCCAAAAGTCACTTTCTTGTTTTTTCTTTCGTGAGAGATGATTTTGCGACATTAATTCTAACCTGTGTAAATGTTGCAAATGCTATTCTCAACGGGTCGCACGACATACCGGAAGGATGTATGCCCCTTTAATACTTGACTCCGTATCTGTAATGGTAAATCGTGTACTTCTTTTTATTTTAAGTTGGGTGTTTCTTTCATAAATAATAGGTGGCTTTTTGATACGTTTAATTTAGACTATGTTGTAAGATGAGCAATAAATGTAGATTATGTTAGTTTCATAATTTTAACACGATGTGTGTTTTTTTTTTTCAATTTCCAGGACGAACTGGACCTTGCTGCCCCTAAGCGAGAGGCCATGTTTAACCTTCCCTCCGAAAAGAAGTGGCAAATCTACTGCAGTCGAAAAAAGGTCAGAAATAGCCTCCTTCCCTCCCACCCTTCCTTCATCACGGATTTATGATTCCCTCGTAAAGATATCATAAAAACCCGCCCATGCTCCACATTGCCACTTTTAATTGCTGGGTTGTCATTAAATGTAATATTGTTTGTCAATACACACATCAAAGTCATCGTCACAGGTTCAAGGAATCTTAGAAATAGCTGGAGTGCAGTGAGATTAAGATCCAAAAACTACTGTTTGGTGAAAGACTATTTATGGGTTCAAAACGAATGGCAAATGTCTCCGCAGACGAAGTATACGTAATCTAGATAAAAGTTTTTTTCATCGGAACAAGCTCGTAACTAAGCACTTGGAACTAATCTGTTTATCCATGGTGGGTTTGAAAACTCGTAACCAAATGTTGCTTGTTTGTGCACTGCTCAAATTATGTTTCAGAAAAGCTAAATTTGAACAATATAAGCAGCAAGGTCATCTGAGTAATAAATGCAGAAAAAAATTGAGTAAATAAAGCCATTAAGTGGATGAAAGATTAAAAATCACAATATTTCGTTCCGCCCAGACCTGGGGCCATTTAATTAGTCTTTAAAATTACTTGGTTATTACCAAAAGAGCATTTATCTTTACTACTTGTTGATTTAATAAATACAGATGCAAACTTTTTTCAGTTGCACCTTCAATAGATTAAACATGCCTAATCAAAGTGCTGAACATCAAACATTCAACGACAGCGCCAAAAATATGGAGAAGAAGGGGGGGCCGGGGTGTCAAGAAAAATCTGTTGCCATGTTTGATCACACGTCTGGTCCTCAATGAACTGTGAACTACGTTGAGGTCACCTCCAATTTTGCAGAGTCCATTTACGCAGAATCCAATTTCGCAAGAAAAAATGTCAATTTTTCCTGAAATAAATTTTGAGGTTTGTATTCTGTGAAAATGGATTTTGCAGAAATGGAATTCAAAACTTGCAGAAATTATAACCATTTTGGCAGAATCAAATTTTCAGAAGAAAACTTGACCCTTTGATGAGTTGCATTGGACATGACCCCAGCTTATGAGCTGTGGTGAACATGATCCAGCTTAAAATAAAAAATGTGACTTCCTGTTTTGCTATTCCTGTATCAATGAAAAGTCCAGAAAAATCCTTTGTTAAGATGGGTAGTGGCAACAATTTTGTTGTTTAACCAGTATGAAACGCCATCTGTACAGTATACATGGAGATTTCTGGGACCCTACAGAGAATGATGCAAGCAATCGTGAACGCGGTACCCGACGAGCCCCCTCACTTTCCTGGCAACTGATCCCGTCATTCATGTACAGTTAGAGTATTAGAATTTTTCTTAAACAAAATAATAAAGGTTCGTGAAAATAAGCTGGACTATGTCCAATGCAGTTCATCAAGGAGGTTATATTTTTCTTCTGCAAATTTGATTCTGAAAAAAATGAACGTAATTTCTGCAAGTTTGGAATTTCATTTTCACCTAACCTATTTCTATAGAATACTGACTTCAAAACATATTTCTGCGAAAATGGACTTTTTTTTTATGAATGGGCTGACCAGAGGGGGAAGCAAGTGTAGCTTCTGTCCCTAGGTCTGTACTTCAAGGAGACCCAAGCTAAAATATACAACTGCAAAAATGGTGTTCAGTTGCACACAGGCCCTGGCTTATGACGGGTCCTGCATGGGCCCTTACTGCCCACGGTACTACTGACTGATACGAACACTGAACAGTCCACAAAAAGTAAAAAAACGCAAAGAAGTAAACGAAAATCCTTGCCCATGGTTCCTAAGCGTACGGGCCCTTTTTGTGGGCCCTCCCAGCAAAAAGTGTGAGGGGGCCCACAGAAAACTTGGGGCTGCAGTCCCCATCAGACGGGGACTGAAAATGCGGTCGTCACATGAGGTCGTCACATTTCGGACAAAATAGTGGTCTAGTTGGAAATTCCTGCCGTCATCACTCCACCTCCCCCCCCCCCCACCACCCCCACTTAGTATTTTGTCTTCGATGTGCCCTTGCTGAACTTTATAGAGTTTGTTGCACTACAAGCTAAGGTCATGGCCCTAGAAGGCATGAAGGACAATTTTGCTGGGTAATTCCAATCGGAAATATTCCTACGATGTTTTTAAATTGCCACAATCGACATGAGCACGAGGAATTATATTCTCTACCTGAAAATGCCAGGGGTTGCTGAGGGGTTGGGCTCGAATTAGGCACCTCTTGCACACGAGAATGTCGTGCTAACCATCAGGCTACCTTGTTCCCTGACCCTGCTCAGCTATCAACTTGCTAACCGTACTAGACTGAGTCAATAAGGTCATAGTTCAGAAACACCAGCTAAGTTAGTGATTGCTTGTGATTCAATGCGCATTTAATGTAGTAAAGTTAGGTGAAATAGAATTTCTTGGCTTCGTTACTTATAGCGCTGTATCAATCCGCTTAACTTATCTACACAACTAAGTATTGTGACTGACAAACCTGAGGTATTGGTGAGTCCAGGGGACGAAACTATTGTCCAACGTTATGGAATAACAGTAATGGGAATAACAAGTATATTTTGATCGCCTCTAATACATTATTGATTTTATTTATGTCTTTTTATTACTATTTTTACTTTCTTTTCCCCCTTTTACTTTTGGTGGGGTGACAGCGATTTTCAATCCTTCCCTATCCAGTCACATGTATCATTATGTGTGTGACAAAGTTACAAATAACAAATATACATACGCTGTGAAGATGCAGCAAGATATGTAGAAGTTTGGACACAACTCGGTAGCTTTCTCACTTGAAGTTGTTAATCAAAAATAAACTTGGAAGCTTTCTAAGGAGCTATCACCATTAGATGCCCACATTCTTCACCATTCTCCACACCAGTGGCACACTTCGGTAGTGGTGGAGGGGGAGGAAGGGAGGACATTAAGACCCAGGATCCTGATCAATAAAATTTGATAAAAGGTACATACAATACAAGAAGGCAGTTTATGCATTTCAAAAATTGGTGAAATGAGCTTTATAAATGTTTGAAAGGCACTAAAATTAGTTGAGTAGCGCCCCCCCCCCCACCCAGCGTAGCTGAGTTTTCTTTGACCCTATTTTCAGTTGCTCCCTCTCTATCCCCTGCAAACAAAATTCTCTAGTGTGCCCCTGTCTCCGCATGCACTATGCACATTCCTTTCCAATAATATGAACCAGTCCTGCTAACAAGGTTGGAAAAAGTTATTTATTCTGTATCCCCTTTGAATTTTGAATATTTAAACAAATTTCTTGCAATTATTTAGGATGAAGAAGAAACGTGTTCAACCAGTTTTCCTGATTACTACATAGAAAGAGTGAATGCCATGTCGATGGTAGGTTTATAGCCCTTATCCGTTGTGATGTGAATAATAATTGTTTAATTGGTTTTATTATTCAACTTTATGTTTCTGTCGTACAAAATGCCATAAGCTTTCAATTAACTTTTTTTCTGTAGTTATTATTTCCAAGAGAAGAAGAAGAGGTGACAGTGAGAACAAAACTCTTAGATGGCCTAAAAACAGCCTTGAGAACACAAACAAATAGGTAATTATACAACCTCTTAATTGGATGTATTGATGAATGAATACAAGTCATCTGTACAGGAACAAATGGTGGGCAAAATTTTGTGTAGATGGGTTCCTGAGTTGAAGTGTTCTTAAAGCCGTATATCCCACCTCGTGCCTGACCAGTAATGACCACACAGAGATGCACTGTTGTTGTATCTGCGATCAGAAATCGGCCTTTTTAGGCTACACTGGTCATTCATTGGAGTAGCGGCATTGGTTTTAGGCAGCAGATGTTTAAACATCGGGTATCCACAATTTTAGTAAATCATGTTGTGACACACGCGACTACAATTAACTTCTGGGTGCTAAATTTTAGACCTACAGAAATTTTAAATTTTATTTGAGAAATCCTCTTAATTATTTTTGACTCTATTATTATTCACTTAACTTTCGTAAACATAGGACCATGAGATATTGGAATCAGCTGTAGGCCGATGTTTTTCAACATTGGAATCTGCATCGGAATCGCCATTTTAGCACATTGATACGTCCTTTCCATAAGCAGGAATAGGATTTTCGTACTTTTATACTCTTTTATACATTTGTGTTGTATAAACTTTTACGTTAGCTGCAATTGTCAAAACATTAATGAAACAATGACAATTTTTC
The DNA here is from genome assembly GCA_023313725.1 of Lithobius niger. Lineage (NCBI taxonomy): Eukaryota > Metazoa > Arthropoda > Chilopoda > Lithobiomorpha > Lithobiidae > Lithobius > Lithobius niger. Next base: position 112,641 of record JAHWFP010069931.1, on the reverse strand, counting down.
ATCAGAGTTTAGATATAAGCTTAACTACAATTCCTAACTAACTTTCATTCAAAGGTGATTATAGTGACTCTTTTGTAAATATACATGCTGCAACAAAAACTGAAGATTCACTAGATACACAAATTTCACCCAACTGAAAGGAGTCTAAACGTTTGGCAATAGAGACATACACACTTGAGGAGATCTGCGAATTCTTCCTGAATGACATTTAAAGGGATATACCTCCCAGCGCCATTTTTTCGATCCTCCACATCAAGTACGGCCCTAAAGGTCTATTTCCTTACCGTTAGTTTTTCCCTTGCTAAAAATCCTTTTTAAAATGTGGCGTCTAGGAGATTTTCTGTTGAATATAATGGAACTTTATTTACTAACGACCCGTCACTAAATCATGCATTGCGCGCGTACAATAATCATGACGTTTCATCTCTGTGTGTACATCTACTAATTTTCTAATAATTACCATGAGATCTAAAATCTAATTGACTAATGCGGTAAAAATTAAAATTAATTATTCCAATAGATCGTCGAAGCAAAATTATAAGACACTAGTCTAGAAAATTACAAATTGTGATTTTAAAATACGAGAATCATTCCGGTTTTTGACGGCACAATCAATGGGTTCACGCTGGCTGGACTATTAGGCGCAATGCCAATTGAGACAGTAGCAATGTGTTTCACTGCGAGGAACGAAGCTACCGTCTCAGTTGACCTTAGCTGTGGTAAATACGTGGATGTGATCGTCGCGTGGGTGTTGTGAGGCAGGCGGAATGTTATAAGGCAGGGGGTATGTTGCTTTAAATCATCATCATTGAAATAATTAATTACACTCGCTCTGTAATGTAATTTCAACTGTATTATTTTATTCTATGCTTTGTTGCCTTTACGTAAATTCAATTTACCAAACTTTTTTTTTACAGTTTTGTGATGAGGTTTATTACTCTGGATGGCTTGTCATGTTTACTCAATTTTCTAACCAACATGGACTATGATACTGCTCAGAGTTCCATCCATACTTCCATCATTGGCTGTGTTAAAGCGCTCATGAACAATTCTGTAAGTATCTAAAGTTCAAATAAAAGTTCAGTCATTTGTATCGTCCAGTCCTCCTTCGGCCATCTTTTTCTTGGAACAGTAGTATAACCCTTTGCAGGATAGTGTAGTCTAAAAGCATCTACAAGACGGGACAAAAATCATATCCCAAAGCACACTGCAAGCTTTGCAAGGGTTTTCCGGGGCCCGAAGTAAAGTGATAAGTAACAGGCCAGTTGTCGGCGTCGTTGTCTCCAAACCAAGTGAATGCAGGCTCGAATTCAGCATCTGACCTAACTAACCTACGGTACTTGAGAACTATGTGTCCTTCGCACGGTTAAAGGGTTTAATATTTTAACTGCACCTAAACAAGTTTTTAAGTATCAAATGTTAAGTCTGTATGACTGTAGTAAAAAGCAAACCTTATTCCTGAATTAAGCTTACATCATTAGTGTTGCTTTTATACTGCTTACATTGTTATACTTTTGTGATTTTTTTCCTCTTTTTCTTTAATTTGGTTTCAAAACTCTTAAAAACTATTGCTGCGATTTAATTATTTTTCTAAATTCAGTTTTAGGAGTTGTTTATATGCTACCTCTTTTCAGTATGTTCATATTAAATAATTTGATACTGCCAACCTTTAGACTTAAACCCTTCAGTACCGGGGATGTGTGCCCCTGCGTACATGCAGTAATCTTAGTTCAGTGATGTAAAGCAAACTTCATGATGGTTCTCTGAGAATCGGAAAGACGCATGCTACGAACAGCCAAGAAGTGGTCAGTGTGTTTGTCTCCGAGCCAATAGAATACAAGATGAATCGTGTTTACCGACTTGTATACATACAGAACTTTAAAAATGGCCCTCTGCAGTACATCCAGGCCCCGAAGGGGTTAAAGTCGATTTTTTAACCTCATTCAAAGTAAAATCGTATTAGTGGTTGGCCACCACGTGCATTACGTATGACCAGCAGAAGTGCACATTCGGAACTGAAAGAATTTCAAAATCGCTTGTCCAAATGTCCTCTCAAATTTATGACCACCTACACTTCGTACGACCAGCGAGTCATGCTGTGAACTTGAACCTAATAGTACCTTCGATTGCCCAATCAATAGATCTAAAAAACTCATCTCTACATATCCACAAAAATGTCATAAACTATTGAATTGTTTCTGTTTGATGTTTCATGTTGGACAATATAATAACGATTTTCTTTCCTTTTTTTTCAGAATGGCCGTGCTCATGTTCTTGCCCACCCGAATAGTATTAATATCATTGCTCAGAGTATGATTTCTGAAAACATTAAGACCAAAATTGCAGTGTTAGAAATTCTAGGCGCAGTGTGCCTTGTACCTGGCGGACACCGTAAAGTGCTAAACGCCATGTTGCATTACCAGAAGTACGCATGTGAACGGACAAGGTTTCAGGTTAGTTCTGAAATGATGTTAAATAATAAACACACAAATTTAACAGAATATATTACTCCAGTCTAAACCCACTACTTAAATACGTTCTTACACGTTCAGTAATTAAGAGGCTAGATTTTATTGGACCTTTTTAAGAATCCAAATGATGAATAACCTGATACTGTTAATAATTTTGAAAAACAATCAATCAATTGTCTAAAATTTGTATACATGCCTTTGCCTATGGAAAAAAAAAAGCTTAAAAACAATTATTCTCTCATATTTGGTGTTACACGTATAATGCTTTATTATGTTACTGAGAGTCCTCTTTGTGGCAAGAGTTTCATCGCATTCCGATGATTGTTGAGTCACTTGTAAAGTTTATCTCGTGCAGCCAAACTTTAAAAGCTGTAAGTTGTGTAAGGGTGGAAGCTTAACTTTCTGCCATTGTAAATTTTTATTACAAAATAGAATACTGGCACTGTTTAGGAGAAAGCAAACTTAAAACATGGCTGTTAAAGTTTCCACCGGTTTTAAGCCTACTTTTGTGCAAATAACCTATAATCAAAATTTGTGCAACTTAAGCTGTTTATCATTTCCTTTTAAATGAAGTATAGAAATAAACTTAACAATGTATTGGTTTTAATTTTGCAGACTATCATCAACGATCTTGACAGAAGTACTGGCATATATCGGGACGAAGTCAACCTGAAAACTGCTGTCATGTCATTCATTAATGCAGTTCTAAACTACGGACCTGGCCAGGTTAATTTTAGAACTAGTTTTGTTTACTGTTATACAAAAAAAAAAAAATGCATAAAAACGCTCAATATGGCATGCATTAACAACTTATTCTTACTTTCTGCAGGATCATCTGGAGTTCCGAGTACATTTACGATACGAGTTCCTTATGTTAGGTATACAGCCTGTAATTGATAAATTACGAAGTCATGAAAACTCTACTCTTGACAGGTAAGATGCTATTTCGGAATAACATTTGAGCACGTGAACCTTGCACAAAAGTGCCAAAAACATTTACTGAACTGAGCAAAAGGTCACAAATATAATAAATTAACAAATCACACAGTAAAGGGTTTTCGAAGCACATAGTCAGCATTCAAAATAGGCCTTGTGAGAATACTAAGAGATGTAATTAATTTGTGATTTATTAGTGAGTTGCGTATATTTGTAGTGTAAGGCAGTGAAGAAAGCCACTTTCCCTCCTTGTACGTATGTTTGTGGTCCTAAGGCCACCATTTAAAAAGGTTTAACTGCTTCTAAGCTTGGCTGGAGTCGGTAGCCAGGAGCTTGCCAAGGTAGTGCAGTCTGCAGAGAGCTCGTTTAATGGTCCCAGAGTCCCAGTTCGGGGCTGTTCTGCTCTCTTTCTTTCTTTCTCAATTTGTTTTATCTTGTGTTCTTACAAGACTAGTCTATAATACTGGCTAGTTGGAATTTGATGTTGGAATTTGTGTTGGCACATATGCAGTTCTCTGGCTGAACATACGGTAAAAGCTTTCTCACCTGCTTTGCATTTCTTGTTATCTAGTAATTTGAAAAAGCTTTTTAACTTAAGGGTAAACTAAATAAATGTGAATGTATTTGACTTTTCATTAAACACCACCTAACTATTTATACTCAATTCTAGCTGCATGATGACGTACTGGGATCAACTGGTTGCAAACATTACTAATTTTATGGCATCAGAAGGGAACGTTGAGGCTTAAATTGCTGGTGGAAAAATTTATGCTTTTTAGCTTGTGAAGAGAAATTTCTGGTTGCTGTACTGGACCAATACTGTATGCTAATACATCAGATGTAATTAACTGTGACACAAATATTTGGTAGGTGGAAAAGGCCTGTATCATTTTCAGGAGCCAAAATGTCCCACGAAATAAATGCATCTTATTCTTAAAATGAAATGAGTGTGTAACTGCTGAAGGTTACCACGTGACAAGTCGTCGTTGAACATTTGTAACTTTTGTAATAATATTGCACCGCACAGCATTAGCGAAAAGGTGAAGGTGCAGTAGAATTTGAGCTATAGATTTTTTTGCTTAGTATCTCTTGAGTGTAAGCAATCTTAGTAAAACTCTTTGGTGGCATAACATTCTTATGTAGGCATGTGCTTATTTTACAGGCATTTAGATTTTTTTGAAATGGTCCGTAATGAAGATGATAAGGAACTAGCAAGGAGGTTCAATCAGGTACGAGCATCAGTAATCATGTTTACTTGATTATATTAAAATTCATCTAACATGCTGATGGCATGCAACAAGTCACAAAAATCATCACTAAATGTATAAAATGTTTCCTTTGTAACAGATTCACATAGACACCAAGAGTGTATCATCAGTTTTTGATGTCTTGAAGAAGAAACTAAGTCATACACCAGCCTACCCACATCTCTTGTCTCTTTTACAACATCTTCTCTTATTGCCATGTAAGTTTACCCTCCATTTCTTTTGTTATTTTTTTTTTTTAGATAGATGATTATCTGAATGCACTGGAAACATGGCGGACATCAGTGGCGTAACTAGTGGGGTGGCAAAGGGGCGATTCGCCCTCTCTGTGAGATTTTGAAAGCTTATTCGGCAAATTGGCCAATTACGTTTTCCATAGCTGAAAAATTCAAAGACGCAACTTTCATATTAGCTAATTTATACTTCTACTGTTTCTCCTTTAAATCACTAAAGTAACCAGGTAACAAATGGAGAAATACAAAAAAAAGTAAAGATAAACAGTAAGAATTACTAACTCCATATTTTGCTTAAAATTCCCAACATTTCTAACAAAGTGTCAGTGTTTAAAAAATAAGTATCTAGTATGAAAAACATTTACATTATACAATTTTTGTATGTGTATAATGCAGTCAGCAAAACTGGTTTTATACAAGGCCAGAAAATGCTGGAAAATAGCAAAAATGCATCAACTCCGGGGCTCTTATTCGGTTCTCCCACCACGCCATTAGGCTAAATGCGTAGTGTTGGGGGGGCCCCCCCCCCCCCAGTACAAAACCCTAGTTACGCCACTGGCGGCCATGTTTTGCAGTGCTCATTAGTTGGTTATTGTTCTTTAATCTTCCTGGGCACGCAGGGATGGGTCAGCTTCGTGAAAGCCTGGTGTCAAGTCACCACACACTACTTCAGCAAAATAGTTAAATGCTCGCTGGCATGGCACAGCTCGAAACATATTAACAAACTAAAATGCAGAGCAGGTTCAAACATGGCACGCTGGAAATTTAGCTGTATGTAATCAGTATTAACCTGGCAATAATCCACATATGTCTTAAAACTTAATTCACATTTACTCAAAGGATTTGCACCGAAATTTTAAGTTGAAATTCACCAGAGTTGGCCAGCAAGAAATAAATTAAAATTTTTGTAAAGAAAAGAGAAACTATTGGCTATGACAACTTTGTTCTGTTATAACTCGGGATTCACCTTATACTGTTAGTCTAATGTCTATAAAGGGTGATGAATGTGTTTTCAGATCTAACCTTTAATGATCTTTATCGTTCGTTGCTTTTGGACTTTTTCCGTTCTTTGCAGAGCAATTCCAAAGACTATTCACGAAAAAATAAATCTTTTAATAAAGTCCAATGATTTATTCATAAATAATATATTTTAAATACTGATGGTAGGGTTGATTTCCTTTGGTATTCGTCCGTATTAACTTGTGCCTTGTTACGCAATGTAAAACGTAACTGTGTAACATAATGCAAGTTAATTAATATATGTCTTCCTTACCGCAAAGTGGCTTAATTTTGTTTTTTAACAGTTGCATTTCTACTTATTTTTCAGTGGAATGTGGTGCCTGTCCACAGCATTGGCTGCTATTCGACAGAATAGTTCAGCAAATCATTCTCCAAACAGAGAATGGGGAAAACTTTGACGTTGCTCCTTTAAATATAACAGTCAAAGATATAGTCCACTTGTAAGTCTTTCATGATTATCGCTTGTTTTTAATAATGGCCATCTAATGTGGCTCATTGATTATATTGTTATTCTCACAATCCCCCTTTACGTCCGCATTGCAGACTAGCCAAAGAAGAGGAGCTTACTGCTGCCCGAGAGCGGGCAACGACGTTAGAAAGAGAGAATTCCGATCTGGCAAACAAATTATCCAAAAAAGAGCAGGAATGTGAAATAAAGACTCAGGAAAAAGTAAGTTATGTGCACAAAACAACTCCTTACAGCTAACGTTCAAAGCTATGAATGCAGGGTGCAGCGATGAATGCGGACAGGACATTTGTAAAATATTACCAAAGGTTTAGGGGTGTTATGATACCTTGAACAAAGTTAACAATACTACAAAAAAAGCTTCTTGCAGGAATAAGTTCAAGTTAAAGTTTACCATTATTCCTAGAATTGAAAGAGTAGGACAAGTGTAATAAATGCTATGTTTACCTTAAAAAGAAAATGAATTGTGGGCCTTATTATTTCAAAGTCGTTTTCAAAAGTTAAATGTGGGTCCCCACATCTGTTATATCGCCAAAGAAGTGAAAATATACTGGCCTCAATAAAATAATTGTTAAATTTGGAAAGACCTTTGCATGTGGGAAACAATTTTTTTACTGGCTAACAAATTTTTAATGGCTAAGATTTACACAAAGATTGAAGTCAAAACTCTAATGACATGCAAGTAGATAACTCGTATGCAAGTAGATTGCACTGGACCCCTTATTAGGTCTTTGTAAAACTAGCAGATCTCCTAAAACATCTTCAGTGAATTTAGGTTGTAACGTAAGCCAATCTTATTTGATTTTATTAACTTGACGCCCAGTGATCGACCGTTACAGGTTCTAGAATTACGCAGTTGACCTTAGTTAAAGGCATTTAATATACTGTAGATGTTCTGTTAATGGATGGGGTGTTTAACCGTCAAACTCCAATAGCATATGTGGAGTGTTCGAACCCGGCCATTACACCATTTTCCAACAGTGACAACAGTTGTTTGCTTGATGGCACTGACTTGTCACGCCACATTGTTTTCAATTCTCATTTTTTCTCCTTCTTCATTCAGTGAACACTATTAAACCTTACCCAATAATAGATTCTGGCAACACTCCAGAGATTATACATTGTTACTTATATTTTTTTTTAAAGAATCTATTTTGTGTAAAGGACCGCCACATTTTAGCGCCACTTGCATGTAATTATATCCTACATTACTGGAGTCCAGTCTATTAATAGAGCCTTTACGGTAGTTGTTATTGGGCCTAATTGTCTAGCATTCTTGCGCTTCGTAAAAGTGCTTTAATGTCTTGACAATAAATCAGTTACATCATAACCGATGCTCATTATCCTTTTGCAGGAGGATATGCAGTCTTCCCTCAACAAAGTTAAAACCAAACTTGAGAAGGAAACTGTTGGCCATTTGGAAGCTCAGCAAAAGATTGCCGAGCTAGAGTACAAATTAAATGAGCTTTCCCAAACGGTAAGTGTTTAACAAAATTTTTTTTTTTTAAATTTGTTTTGAATTTTTACTCACGGTTTCCTCCCTTGTAGACTTCTTCTGAGTTATGAATTAGATCCTATCACCATAGTTTTCACGTGCAGCCACGCTGAAATTTTACAAATAGATTTGAAAGTAGTTACAAGTAATAGGTACATATTTTTTCGCTGAGTAACTTTGCATTGCAGTCAAGTTACAAGCCATGGCCATGTGAGATGAATTATTGGGGACCTTTAAGCAAAGGGTTACTAAGCTAAACATGTTTGTTTCTTTTATCTTCATTCCAGGTTTTATTCTTCTACATTGTACCGAACGAAGCAACCCCGTGAATAAATTATGTAATGCTTCCGTGCATGACACATGCACAATTAAATTGCACATTCTCTTAAATTATATTCAATGAAAAGAATAAAAAAGACACCATGATATATATTTTTTCCGAATACAACACGACTCGAATATAAGATGAGTAGATTTTTCGGCTTGCATATTCCAAACAAACAAAAATAGCCGTGATTGTAAGACAGGTGATTTTAGCAAGGCTTTCGTAAGGCTTGGTATTACCTTTATTAGTTTGTATACTATTTACCTGGTACTGCATTCAAAGCACAAAATTGTAATAACATCTTTGATTTTTGTACTGCGGCTTTAATCCATTTGATACAGCTCGAATTCCATTTTCACTACGATTCTTTCTTATCGCTACTGAGGCCCATTTCAAAATACATTTAGTTTTTGACTTATACTCAAAAAGTCAAAAACACAAAGGTTCGATCACGCAAAACCAAAAGTCAAAGAATTTCAAAGGTTTTCACACCGAAACTTGCAAATTTTCGACAACCTTTACTGGTTGTCTTCTTCAGGCAGTTAAGCCACGAGCACCCACACTCACAATCCTTCCAAACCCAATTTCGTTGGGTTTGGAAAGATTGTGAGTGTGGATGCTGGTGGCTTAACTGCCTGAAGAAGATTCGCAAGTTTCGAGGTGAAAACCTTTGAAAATCTTTAGACTTTTGGTTTTGCGTGATCGAACTGTGAGTATAAGTCATGAATTTGAACCAAAGTAGAAATGCTGAGTCGACCCATTTTTCGGTATTCAAAATTTAGTTTTTTCTAAATAATCCAAAACCAAATGGTTTGACATTAGCACCAGTGGATTGCTCTCGAAAAAACTATTCGAATGGTGTATTCAAACATCAAAATTGACCAAAATTTGACCGAGTTGTGGGTTTGCACACGAGTACAAGACGATGATGCTGTTTTAATGGTATAAATTTGAAAAAAGTATCGTCTTATATTCGGAGAAATACAAGCTAAAACTAACATGTATACCTACCTACCTGTATACACTGTCAAGTCCTCTCTTATAGGTTCAAATTCACTCGACTAATTTTATTTGATGTCTTAAGCTATACTGCAATGTTTAAATTATCCATCCTTCAGAATTAACCGACTTTCATTGAAGCTTTATTCGAAATTACTTTCGACTTTCCTCAATGCACACTCAAGTTGATTAATCCCTTGACTTCAATTTTGGATTGCCACTGCCAACTGTGTACTTTGGCAATGCTCGGAAAATAGCCCTCATTGTTCTCATACATTGTTTGGTTTAAAATTCCATCCACTTAAAAAGACTATCTCTTCACGAGGCATTTTCTTTATTAGGGAGACGGGATTGATAGCCGAGAAGCTAACAGTACATCAGGACTTTCTTTAATCAAAATCCTAAACTAATAAAATATATATATATATATATATATAATTTTACTTTGAAGAAAAAAATTACTAGATAAAAGCACTCCCCTGTATTTGGGTTGGCGTACCTGCGCAATGCTTTTTGCTCAAATCGTGTCTCTGTCTGTTGCAGTTGGATGGCGAGAGGGTGGAAAGAGGGCGCTTGGAACAGATGATGCATGCTGGCAGCCTTCCAGATGATGCCAAAGCAGGTCTCAGGGCATCTGCGGTGGGGATACATCCTGCAACCTCCATAGATGCAACTGTGTCTACTAGGCCAACTAGCATTAGTACCATAGCTGCGCCTCCTCCTCCACCACCTGGTCCTCCACCACCTCCAGCACCTGGTAAGAAAAACTTAGACAAAAATGGGAAGTGATCATCATTAGTGGTAATTTAATATCAAGTAGCTCTCACCTACAAAGATCCCTAGACAGACTGTTTCACCCTTGTTTGGGCTGAGAGCCCAAACAAGGGTGAATACTGAGGGCTGAATACTTTGGATGAGAGCTAGGCTACGCTTGCTAGGGCAAATGACAAGGGCGAAATGAATACGGTTTCAGCAAGCGAAATAGCAGAATAGAATGGAGCCCCAAACAAGCAGAAGTTTCTGCTATATCGCTTGCTGAAACCGTATTCGTTTCGCCCTTGTCATTAGTGATAATATAAATTTAGAACAAAATTCCAATCTCTTACATATTGAAAATGCTGCAATTCTGAAATTTTAGCAAAAAAAAAACATTTATATACTTGGCTTACGTAACGAGTAAAGAATGTGTAGTAAGTAGTTAAGCCCATAACTTTACTTTCTAGTAAATCTGCTAAATAATTAGAACGGCTCATTGGTGAAATGGATTTCACTATGTGGTAGCAAGTGAACTTCTAATGCTCCGGTTAAGTGAAACGTGTGCCGCTAGCCAAGAGCACATGCTCAATACACGTAAAGCTTCCTGTTATATCAATGTTAGGCCTTGTCCATGACAAAAGATGCCAGGTGACTGTAAAAGATCTCGTATTAAAGTTACATCACGTAAGGATGACTTAGTCACATAAATTGAAGAAAAATTTATTAATATATAAATCAAGGGAAAATATAAGCCTAATGACGTGTGGTGCTAATTGGTGTATAGTCATTGTACTACTAATTGAATTCCTATCTTGTGGAAAAAAATTAGTCTAAATGTTAACTCTGATTAACCCTTGTTTGTATTCTTTTAGCTTTGGACAGTTTTTTTTTCTTCCTAACTTTTGTTTAGAGATTGTTACTACTTGTTAAAGTGGAATTTGTGCAGCTGCAAGGCCTTAGAAGCTAGATCCAGAACTAACTCGCCAACTACGATTCAGCAAAACAAACAGTACACCTAATTTGCCAAACTAATGATATTCGGTATGCCAACACGTATTTGTTTCTCCATGTAAACAAAGGGCTTCAACTCACGAGTCCCCTTCACAGGCAAGTCACACCTGCAAAGGCATAAAACAATTACACTTACTGAGCTGTCATTCTTTCAATACTTCTCTTTTTTAATTGTAACTAATGACAATTTTTCAACTCGGCTGTAATAGTCAGCAGTATTGAAGTAATAGTGTTCGTTTCTAATTGTTAGAACACATATTCGTTCTCATTGTCGGTCACTCGCACTCTTTCTTTGCTACCATGCCAAGAATGAACCCGCTCGCCCTCTTGCTGATTGTTACAGGGTGCAGCTGATCTCAGCTCTAATAGCCAGCATTATTGAAGCTTCGTTTGTTTAATCATGATCCCTCGTTATGTCTGCTCATTAGGCCAAATATATAAGTATAGATTCAAGGTGACTAAGACATAAATGTATTGTGTATTTATTGGCCGAAAATTAAAAGTGTTCCTGCTTTATGCCTTTGCGATTGTGACTTTCGGGCTTATAGCGGGTCATCTGCTTCCAACAGATTCATACTCTCATACAAAGGGCTCAGATCGTGCCTGTTGAGATAATGCTAGATTCAAGCCACACATACAAGTTTTTTTATCCTTTAGATTTCAGCTACTACAGACATCTGTGGTAACTCATTATTACTTTACTCATTGGTAACATTCATCTAGCACTTTACACGCAGTTAGCACTTTACTCATTAGTAACTTGGGTAGCTTTACACGTTAGATGAAGGATCTGTTTAAAGATTTGAAAATTTGAATCCTCAGTCCCAACAGACTCGTTCATTATAAATAACCCCATATTCTGAAGCTTCCTGCACTTTAGCGTTTGTCATATTACTGATGAAGGATCTGTTTTAAAGATTTGAATATTTTACGAAATAAATGATTTGTTTGGAGGTAATCCTGTGGTCCACCAGGATCGTTATTTTTTGTAACGATATAATACAAAATTAATTTTTTTTCCATGCTGTAGGCCCTCCACCTTTACCGATGTCTGGAGACATGGCGCCAGTCGCACGGTCTCCAGTTATCAAGAAGAATATCCCTACGCCTTCCAATCCATTGAAGTCATTCAATTGGTCAAAGTTACCTGAGGTATGCAGATTTTTAATTCGTTGCTATGTCAGTTTCGTAGCTCAGATTGACAAAAAAAGGAAACAAGCCTTACGGAACTTTACTAAAAAGGCAAATCAAGATAATCTACGACAGCAATTTTGATAGTCCTGAACACACGAAGCTGCAGAAATTTTTCATAGCTTGCAAACTTTTTACTAGCTGTTTTCTGATTCGTATAACATAGTGAATACTTCCGAAATAGCTTGATTTCATCCCATTTTAACATTATCATACGCAGAGCTGCATAGCAGTGCATCCGTAATGTTAACTTCCAGAAATTTTTCTGTGGTTTGGCACCTGACCATAACTTGTTAGAATAATTGTAGCAGTTTTGAAAATGTTTAACAGTGCATGCTAAAATTGAAAAGTTGGAAAATTATGATGAGTATTTCTGTTGTGATGTGGAAGTAGTCTATCTGAAGGTTGCATGAAATGGCAAGCTGATTTTGACAGATAAAATTTAAAGTTTATTTGGCAACTTTCAAGTAATGTGCCAAAAACTGGAGGGATGCTTGTTTGTGAATGTTTAAGTCCAAAAGGCAATGGAAATATGTTTTGCATCTGTATTTATTTAACAAAATCTGATTGAATATTTCAAGTGCTTGTTGTAGCTTGTTTTAAAATAGTTTATGTACAAGTTTGCTGAAATCTGAAAAATTATATGTTTTTATTTTGATCCAATCAACAGAACAAATTGGAAGGAACGGTTTGGAATGAGCTGGATGACACAAAACTGTACAAAGTTATGGATCTCTGTGAATTCGACAGAACCTTTTCCGCATATCAGAAACAATTTGTAAGTGTGTTTTGGAAATGCTTTTTCCTTGTTTCGCTTGGTAAAGCAAAAATGTGTCTCATTTTGTCAAAAATGTATGCCTTTCAGGACGGATCAGTTGAAGATTTAAGGACTCTTGGCAAAAATCGTACAAAGGAATTTTCAGTAATAGACGGCCGGCGAGCACAAAACTGTACTATTTTGTTGTCCAAGTTAAAAATGACGAATGAAGAAATTTGTAAAGCTATTAGAGATATGGACAGCAAGAACCAATTACCAAAGGACATGGTCGAGCAAGTAAGATTGCTATTTATTATGAAAAGCATTTCAAAGGTGTTCTGAAAGTATAAATATTAATAGAATTACCTTACCTGATATAGTTGCTCAAGTTCCTCCCGAGCGCTGAGGAAAAAGCTCTTCTGGACGACCACAGTTCAGAAATTGACCAAATGGCTCGGGCTGATAGATTCTTGTTCGAAATCAGCAGGTATGTTTACATAACATTTTTTTGTTTCACAGTTTTGTCAATAGAACACAAGCTGCTCCGTACTTCTGTGTTATTAGACTGATTGTTTATTTGTTATTACAGAATAAATCATTACGAACAGAAGTTGAAAAGCCTTCATTTTAAAAAGAAGTTTACAGAAAGGACACAAGATTGTCGACCAAAAGTTGATGGTAGGTAACAAGGTGGCAAGAAATAGTAACTACCCACCGCATTAAAGTTTTAAATGTAATAGATAGTTGTAAACATTTATTGCAGTTGGTTCCTATGCATTGTAAGTAATTGGCCATTGTAAAATTCCTAAATTTGAAATGCCAATTTCTTAGTCACCACATATCCCCTATTAACTCCCTAAAATGCATACAAATATACACTCTGTAAATATACACTCTGTAAATATACCTGTTATTAGCAGAACAACTAAGTTTGCAACAACAAGTGCCAAAAAATACTTTCCGGTCAAGAGCAAGCAGATGCACCTCAACTTGATGACATTTTCTCGACGAGGAATATTAGTTTAGACCTGGTCTGTGTTGCATTAACAAAAAATAAAAAACTATAGCAACAGTTTTACCTATTAAGATTTTAATTTACTTTTCAAATCACATCTTGGCCGAGCAAGTAAAGGCTGTATATTCGACTGAAATTGGATTTTGTGCATCTGTCTGTCTGTCTGGGAATGGATAAAGTTCGCAATTTTGTTTCAATTTTGATGAAATTTCACGACAGGGGAGGTTTGGTGTATGAAAGAAATGAGTTTGAAGAGGAAATTCCTCTCTCAAATATTTCTGGAGTGTTCGGGTTTTCCGTTGGGTGACTAATTCGATTTTTAGCAGTAGCCAATATTAATTGCGCTTCCCCATAACAAATGAAACATGGACCAGTGTCAATAGAAGAATTTAATTATGTGGGCCACGCATCATTCAATTGCTCGTTGATAGGGATCTTAGGCTTGCCATGTAAGATGCACAATCCCCGATTTACCTGTAGCTATATTGGTATTTCGTGATACAGTATTTTAGCATCCATAGTTTACGGATCCATTTGGTTGTATGTGCCTATGCCATTCTGTAGCTTTCACTTTTGCTGCATGTGAAAGTGTATTAAATGGATAAGTAGTAGCTAATTACACTAAGTACACTGTTAGGAATGAAGAAACATTTTTTATTTCAGTTATTAGTACTTTTAATTAATTTTAAAAATGAAACTGAATGAGTCACATCAGCTGGAGTATGCGAAATTTAAACAGACAACTCACAGCCTGTAAAATTAGGAGTGTTAATGTCACACAATGACAACAGCTGCAGGTTAAACAAATATTGTGCATCGTACGTAGCAATCTAAAGCTCTTCATCAACGGGTTAAATTGAATTCTGCTGACCTATAGGATTTAAGCTCCTCCATTTACATTAGTCCTGGTTTTGAGTGTAATGGGAAAGTGCGATTGATGGTGGGGACGGGGGGCTTACCAGTCGTGATGATGTTGCACCTTTGTTGCGAGGGGGAATCATGGGAGGTTGGTAGGCCTGATGGTATACGGTCTTTTAGTGTAAAGAATGCAGAAAATAATTACAAATGTTACAAAAAAAAACATTATTACTGTTAAAGCAAAGAAATTAGCTGTAAATATTAATAATAACCGAAAAAAAAACAATGATTCTGCCCTGTGAATATAGAAAATGAAGTAATGTATTGCAGCATTTTTCTCTCGTTCGAGCCATTGTGGTCTTCAGAACTGATTTATACGCCTAGTTTACAATGTGTTTACAAGCACATTCAGTTTGTTGCGTGTTTGTACCTCTACTCCTCTGGACGTAAGGCACCTGCAAAGATGAGAGTAGCACCAAATGAAAAATACATGTAACTGGATTAGGCTTCGAATTGGTATATTTTCAGCTCTCTAACTTGATTTCTTGACCTTCAGATATGCGAAATACTGCTCGGAAAAGTGGTTCATGCTGTAAAAGTATAAGTCAACTATTTACTTTTCATGCAAACTAATTGGAAAGAAACTTAGTTGCCAAAAAAAAGGGGAAAAAAAACCTTAAATGTTTGCATCATACTTTTAGTGTCAGCAACTAGCTTGTTGTCTGCAACTAGCTGGAAGAAATAAAAACCAGACCTGTAGGTATTAAAAGGTTGTCAACATTTGCATTTCTGAAGCAAGGTGCATGGATAAAGCAAGCAATTTCCATGTGTAGTGAACCTTTTTAACATGTTTCTCGCTTTGCGTGCTCAATTTTTCCTTTGACACTACTCTCATCTCTGTAGGGGCCTACTGCTGGAAGAGTAGGCATACGGACATACAAACAAATGGCACGTTGTGAATGATGTAGGTGAAATGCAGACGTGCTTAAAAAAATGAATAAATTGTGAGCAAACGTTGCAGGTAGCTTGCACGCAAATAATCAGTACATCGATTTTGTGATGTCTGGTATCGAATAAACTATATGAAACGTGAATCGATACCAACAGAATGAACGATGCAAACGATGTGATCAGTATGCGTATTCATGTTGTTTGCACTCATGTTACTTTTTAAGCAACCGTTATTTCCCACTATGTAGAACTCTTAATTGATCAGTTTAGTGGCTATTAATATAACATTGTAGGGCTAAAATTTCTCATGCCATTCAAAAGCATGAGACAAAACTAGTCCAGAAATATAAATTGTCTAAAACTGGCCGTTCCGTTTGATAGCCAAAGGTGAATGATGCTCAATTCTCGACTTCAAAATGACTGAGTCAGAAGTTCGTAGGAGTGTGTAGGCTGCAGCTCTTACCTAACGGTCTTCTCAACAACTTTACGACGACTACGCGCGCAGCGCGCTCTCTTGTGATGACAACTTACACCACTGATCTTTACCCTCTCAACTGGATGACGCATCGGGCGCACTGTTACGAGCATCGTTACAGTTATGGTTTCAAGCCTAATGAAGGTGGCTGCCAGTTACAACTGAACATTTGCAAGTTTATAGTGAGATGTTTAGAATGGGTGAGGAGTAGGATGCTTTGTTGTCTAAAAAATGAGTGGAGATTATGGAGTCGACCTATAATCGCCATTCATTTTTTAGTGACATGTTTGTTTTATTTGGTTTGCGTGACGAACTCTGTTAATAGGATAAATTCATTCTTTTATTTGTACATGTAAGAATGAAATGTAATTGTAACTAAAAACACACACCTGATAGGGAGTACACCTCATAGGGAGGGAGCTTTTGTAACTGCATTGCAGCATGTATTCGCAACTGTTTCCATGAAACGTGACTTTTAGTTTATTCTGTTTCAGCTGTGTTGGAAGCTTCAAAAGAAGTTCTTAGAAGCAAAAGGCTAAAGAAGTTATTGGAAATAGTACTGGCATTTGGTAACTACATGAACCGCGGCCAACGAGGGAACGCTGCTGGGTTCAAACTTACTAGCCTTAATCGTTTGGCTGACACAAAGTCAAGCCTAAACAGAAACATCACATTGCTGCACTATTTGATTGACACACTAGAGAAAAAGGTGAGTTAATGTTTGGAATAAAGAAGTTTAGATAAAAAGCATCATTTAATATGAAGTCGCAGTCTTGTATAGTAATTAGTGGAAGTGGCCAAATTCTTCGTGTGTGTCGAGTGTTTTTCTACAGGTGTCAGCAGACATGACTTTTAAAAGCTGAGGGAGGGGACACATTATGTACACAACTGAAAAAAATTAAAAATTAAAAAAAAAGTTCAATGCCAACCCATCAGTTGTATATAGATGAATCGAGTGCAAATAAATTTTTAAGTACTTCGGGGCATTAGTGTCATCTATCAATTAGAGATTGTGTCCGAACTATGTAATTCAATTTTCTGCCGTAACGTAACTCGTCATCAGGATCTGGACAGGAAATGGAAGGGAGAGAGGGCGAGAAAGTGACATGTGCTGACATGACAGAATGTTGTTCAGCAAAACCGTCATTACTTAATTATTATTTTCTATTGTTATGTTGCCAGAATTACTCTATGGATATACTTCAACAACCTATGGAATTGATTTTTTGTGTATTTCTGTAGCAATTTTAGCTTTTGGAGTATATTGAATACAATGTATAAATATTTCAGAAACGGTAAAGTTCGAATGAACTATGCACTAAAATTATTTAAAAACCATGTGTTGCAGTTCAAAGACACGTTAAAGCTGGAAGAAGACATTCCACATGTGAAACAAGCAGCAAAAGTCAAGTGAGTGATCTTGAAAACTGTTTGAAATTGATTCGTATCATAAGTCTTTGTACTGTCGCTACAACATTGTGGCGAGCGGTACTGGGGGTCACCTGCTGCTAATTACTTTGGGTTTTAACCACAGTGATGATTGTGGCTGTTTCTAGACTTTTAAATAGTAATTTCATTTATGGTAGTGGATTTTAATTATTGAGCAAAACGTGATCTCGTGATTAAAATAATAGTGTAACACAGTACCGTATAATTACATAATATTAAATTCAATTTTTTTTAACAGTCTTGCAGACTTGGAAAAAGAAATTAGCGCACTGAAAATTGGGTTGCAAGAAGTGGAAAGGGTAAGTACACGCAATGCAGAATAATTGTTCACATTATTTTTTTGGTATAAACTAAACACGTGTCGGGTACAAGTCGAATAGTATTCTGATGTTACTTCGTTTATTTACTGTAGGAATTAGAGTTCCATCGCCAACAGCCATTTGTGAGTGGTGATCGCTTTATACCAGTCATGAAAGAGTTCATTACGACAGCTACTTACAGGTTTTCAGAACTGGAAGATTATTTTGCCGACATGAAGCAACGGGTGAGATTTGGCATTTCGTTATTATTATTTGCTGCTTACATTCGCTTTTACATTACTGTACCTTGCTTGTAAGGTTTTATTTAATTATAACCGTGCTGTAGTTTAAGGCTATGAATGCTTGTGTATAACATTTTATGTGTCAGAATATATGGAACAATACGTGGCTGTATGTGAAATTGTGGTTGTCGTGTGTGCACAGTAGTAAGTGACGTATTTCAGTCTACTAGTGTATTAAGTACAGCTAATCTTTAAACCCTTGCTTTGTAAATTGTAATGCATTGTCTGTTTGTCGTAGGTCTTTTACTTTTGCTCGCTGCATGCGTGTATTTGATACCATTGCTGCAACTGAAGTAATGTTATTTTCACAATTGCAGTTTGAACGGGTTGTAAGATTGTTTGGTGAAGACCCAGCAGTCACTCAACCAGACGAGTTTTTCGCCACTTTTGATACCTTCTTGACGTGCTTTAATGAAGCTCGGCAAGACAATGTGAATTTCAAACGCCGGCAAGAAGAGGAAGACCGCCGGGCCAAACAAGAGGCGGAAGTAAGAAATAAATCCAAAACTAATACAGCTTTAAGATGAGGTGGTGAAGAGCTAGATATTGGTGGAGGACACTTTTTTTTTTGGAGTATGGGGTTAAAAAAAAAAAAAGAAAAATACTGAATACTTGAAATACTCAATAATATTTCACTGCTCCAAGAGCAGTTAAAACCTGTGCCAAACTAATACTAGATTGAGCTTACTGCACTAACCAACTAACTCTTTTGAGGTGAAAGAAATTTTTTTAACTTGTTAGAAGCACTAACCTAAGGGGAAGCTTTTGTTTTTAGTTTTGTTTTAGTTTTATTGTGTTTTTGAGCTCTTAAGTGAGCTGTCTTCACTGCCATTCAATACTGACTCTGCCAATTCATGCCCTTCAGCTAAAGAAGCGTCATCAGGACAAGAAAGAGTGCGCAGCCGACAGTCCTAAGAATGGCTCGGTGGTGAAAAATGGAATTGTGAATGGCTATCGCACAGTGAATGGCGGCGACAAGGGAGAGTTTGATGACTTGATCTCAGCGCTGCGCACAGGTGACGTGTTTGGAGAGGACATTGCCAAGCTAAAACGTAACCGAAGACGAATCACATCGAGCCAGTCCCCACCAAGAACCCTCTCCGTCAAAGAGGCCACCAGAGAGCGGGACGTGAGCAAAGTGAAACTTCATTCTTAAACTGCCTTATTTGGCAAACCATAACATCTGCCGTACTTTATTGGGCTTAAACTTAAGTTTGTTAAGTCCTATGTGCTTTCTTATTCAGTGCTGTACAAGCGTGATTTGTGACACAATCATTGTCCATACGCGCTAAGGAATAAAGAACAACTGACTGCTGTGCTTAACCCAGATTGCAGATTTGGTGGGCGTCAGGTTGGTATGTTTCAGTTAAGTGTCTGCACGTCTGAGGAAACCGCAACATACGTTATTGGTTTGTCTATAAATTGTCTATCAGTCAAATTTGCAACTGTCACAGAACTTACTTTGATTGTGTTCCAGCATGCAAATAAATTAATATATGTTGCCTAACTATGTACAGCCGTGTAAAAAAAAAAAAGCTGTAGCTCCATTGTTGCGTTTTAGTAGCAATTGGACCGTCCTGTGAGATATTCATGGTATGTGAATTTACTGCTGCCAACTTCCTTTTTACTTTGTTTTTAACGGATAATAAAATATATCGTGTTTCAAAAATGCTTTTAAAATAGATTGCGCACATTATTTGGACAAGTTTCATTTCCAACAGCATGAAAAGCATCAACATTGTCAGCTGAAGCCGTGAATTGTTTCCATTTAAAATTATCTGTTGCTTTAAGACATCTCACTAACTTGGATTAACTTTTATTTTTAATTTTTTAAACTAGATATTTTTTAAAGAACTCTGACACTGAATACTTACATTCCTCTAACTGCTACGGTTTGTCTAGGTTATGATGTATGCTATTTGTTGGCAGTCTAGTCTTAAACTCAATTATTTTTTCTTAAGTTATTTTTGCAAGAAAGTTCACCTAAATTCAAACATCACAGTTTAAATTTTTACCTGCAATGTAAGTCCTAATTACAATTAGTACCAAAAACGGTCCCCTGTTTCGATTCAGTAAAATCTTATCCATTTATAATTACTGCATAGCAGTATTTTAACCTTACCTGAACGATTCTTATTCCATCATGAAGTTTAAAATAAAATCAAGAATTACTCAGTGGACTTATTCCACATTCTGCAGAGATGTTGCTGGCTGGAGTTGTATAATTAATTTACATTTTTCTTAAGACGACTAAGTTTGTCGCTGATAGGGATATGTTCAGTAATTCCGTTACGCAACTGAAAAATGTACCACATTCAGATAGTCTAACAGAATGACTGAACAGTCCTATCATTGACAGTTTCATTCATTATCACAAGCAAATTAATTTTTAGTAAACACAGTATAAATTGAACCTTTATTTGCCTGTCCTTCGTAAAAACTCAACCTAAATTTCTCTGACCAAAATTTCCACACCAAAGCTGATCAAGAATATGACGAAGCAAATGGTCAGAATGTTGTACGAATTGTTCCTAACGCTTCAGTTTGTAAACAAACGATAAATAAACTGTTACTCGTTAACTTATAAAATCAAACCCTGATTTTTGCTCGCTTTACTGCTCCTTTTGCAAAACTGAAAATCCATTAGGCGTTAAGCTGTGTTACCCATGCGTGAAAGAGATCGCAGAACATATCTGATTGATTCGAATATCCTTGAATTGACTAATTACTGTTAAAGATGTAAATACTTCCAAAGTTATATGCATGTTGAAATGGACAATATTGGACAGCTAAGCATATTTTAATAAACGTCTCGTAACATCTCAAGAATAAATCTGTTACTGAATTTACGGTATAGACTACGGACAAAGAAATCTCAAAACTCGTACTACACCACACATACCTTTCTTGTTCGTTACAATTAATCCAATTGTAAAGTATGTATCCTGATCCAGTCACATTATTTTTATGTCCATGCTGCAGGATTTAAAAAATAGGTTTTTTTTCCCCAAAATTGTTGCTTCACAACACAGGTTTGTGGTTAATAGTTACCTTACTTGATTAAAGTTATTGCCTGTACAAACACACCGTGAATATCTTGAAGAAACTTTTTGAAAAATTGCCAATTTGCACTTTATCCATTTTAACCGTATTGTCATTCATGACTGTAAAAGTTGATGACGTCTTCGGCACGATTTTGCAGTGATCTCAAACGGAAGGCTAATGAAAGATAACTCTTTATCTGAGAATGCCGTTTTCTTGTTTTTACTTCCTTCCTCTGGCCAACTTAATGAGTATGGCTCAACGATTCTCCCGCTCCCTTCTTTTACGTAATACAAGTTTTTAATTTTATATATAAATATATTTTTACATATTTCTTTGTACAATTATTTGTATGTAAACCCGTGCAGTAATTCGTACTGTACCGACCATTTTGCGGCATGTTAACTTTTTGGTTTCATGTCCTTTAAGAATGGATTCCAGTTTAAACTTGTAATTCAATTGCTAGTTTCCCGACAGATGTATTGTATAGATAGGTTTTGTGTAAAAAAAAAAATTATAAACATTTAAGCACACAAAGTTAGTCGAGTTCAAGCTGTAACTGTAGTCGCATATCGTACCGAAAGGATTTGTGTACTTTTACTGAAGGGACTACCAAGTCTAGACTCAGTGACCTATTTATTGATGCACTTCTGTGCAGTATTGTGTTGAAAAGTGGCACTCCATGTTCTTGTATATAAACACAAATTGGATAATTATATAAATGTAGTATTCATTCATCATGCAATTTTTTTGTACGTATATTCAACTGCTTTTATAATACATATTCCTGTTTTTTAAGTATTTCTTAAAAACAAAAATCATTCATACTAGCTGTAATATACTGTAAAGTGTATTTGATATGTGCTGTAGTGTACTAGTCCTAAGCTCATCCAACACATGTTTTACATTCTGGATTTACAACTCTAGATCGAGCTAATAACACCAAGTTTCATAAAGAATTTCTTAAAGGCAAGAAAAATGATGTCAGTCGTTGCCATTATTTGTTTTTTACCATGGTAAACAAAACATTCCCTTTCCGGACTTTACCTTATTTTTTTTTTTCTTTTTCATCAGCATTGCCACCAATGTGACACATAATGGAATTTAGCATTGTGGTTATGTACGACTTGTACACATCTTTTGTCGACTGTAAATCGTACTAAGAATTCACATGAATGTGAATAAATGCAATTTTGTGCCATTGTAAATACGCTTTTTCTTTAACAACACAAGCAGCAGTTAAACAGGCATTTGGCTCAAGGAAAGGATCATGCATTAAAAACTTCCGTATCAGTCTGGCATAAAAAGTAATCGCATTGACTGACAAAGGTTTCTTTATTGAAGAAGTCACGTAACTCAATGCAAATGTTTTCATAGCAACAGTGGTGCA
>JAHWFP010069931.1:38191-89835 GCA_023313725.1 Lithobius niger | reverse complement strand
CCGGAGAAATATTATTAACATCGAAGCTGAAGAAATAAGTAATTTGCTGCCATTAAGAAAATTTCTCAAAGTAAACTTCTTAAAAGTATGAAAAATCACTGAAATTATTAAAAATACGTTAGCTTTCAGACCCATTTTCATATTTTTTGCCTCTTCCAAACAAATTCCTGGATGCGCCACTGCATAGCAAAAATTTCAATCAGACATTTTTGCCAAATGCTTGTTAACATTCAATGGTAAATAAAGAGAAACGAAACTGGAGTGAGAAGATATAAAGAAACACCCGACGTAGCATGTGGGGACTGCAGTCTTGGTGACCGCACACGGGGCTTCACTGCAGTACCTGGACGCTACATTGGGTATTTCTTTATTCTATTTAATGCTAAAGGTTTTCCCCCAAATAATTTAGTTTATGGCTTGAAAGGAATCAGTTTTATTTGAATGGAGTTTATAGAAATTAACTGGAGTATTCTTTAGTCCTTCGCTTTGATCCGAAACTCCTTCCTTTCACCCGTAAAAGTAAATCTCCTTTGGTTTACGCTTATCTTCCTGTGGCAGTCGAGAAGTAGTTTGATTGCTTTTTCATACGGTTATATTAGGTAGGCTGAGAAAGTAGTTTTACCCTTTGGTTTTCATGGATCTGAAAATCTGAAGATGTGGTATGTTGCATCCATGGAAATTGGTTAGAATTACTTACCTACTACAACCATGTGAAAAATTGAACTACTTCTAAAATCTCCTTTACTTTGCCCACGATCGCAGCATAATCCTTTCATCTTTACACAGTTTTGCAATACCGTAAGCCAAAGTTTCTACTCCACTGCTTTCGTACGACTATGGCAACATAGTCCTTTCATCTGTAGGTGGCCCGTCTTTCTAGCACATAGAATGTTTTGTTACAGCGAAAAATAATGAAACAAGACATTCCAGAATCAGAAATGACAAATTTTGAAAAAAAAATCTCTGAAGCGGGATGCACAAATTCCGACAATATCTGGACAACACATGATTGAACACAATAAAAGGGCCCATGATGGACCCAAACATGAAACTGACACATTTTACAAATTCTCCCAGAATGAAACATTGAAAGCATTTCTGGCAGAGCGAGTTAATAAAGCGTACCCTATAATAGACCCCAAATTGCAAAGGTTTTGTTGGTTTCACTTTTGTAATTTGGGTGGAGCCTAAACGAATGCTCAGATTGGAATGAAATTTGCCACATCGCTTGAAAGCCCGAGAGGTGTTGTTGAGCTCAAATTCATTTTAAATCGATCAACTATTACAGATGGAATTTTTTTTTAATTTATTGATTTACCTCTCGCCATTGCAAATTTGGAATTCTGAATAATTAAGGAATTTCGACGAAGCATACACCGTGTTGCTGGCAACGAGGTGAACTTTAAAAAAAACGGAAAATTAAAACATTGTTGCTGCCTTATAGCTAACAACCTCTTTCGACATAACTCAACAAAATAATATTTGATTGTCATATTTAACCACTACATGACAGCAGGCAATCGTAAAAAAACAAAAGGATTCCGTTAACATCTATTCGCTCCACCTACATTAGGCCCAAAGCCTGTTTCCTAGTGTTTTAAGAAGGTGGTATAGTTTGACGTTGTGAACAAAGTCAAGAAACCAAGATCCACGATTGTAAAATTATGCTCCATCGCTTGCCTTGCATTGTCCTTCCAAATACCACAATTACGGTAGCGAGATTCTAATCTTCTTTGCCTTTAATTTCTGTGCCCATACTGTAAAGGCAGCACAGAGAGTTCCAAATACAGCAACAATTCAATAAAATATTGAGAGAAAATGAGGATAAAAGTTGTTCTCGGGGGAAAGGGGGGGAACATTTGCCCTCACATTTTCACCTTTGATAATGATGAGGAGACATCACAGCAAAAATTCTATTTTATTTTGTTTTTATGTACAGTGTGTCCCAAAAGTCACTTTCCTTATGGTAAAAGTGCACTTCAGGCAACGGGTTACACAAGAATGCTCAAGCACGACAGCAAAGCACCGTGTTGAGCTTGTGTTGCTGTGTAGCGACCACTATCGAAGCTGTAGAAATGCAGCAAATGAATTTCACCGGTAGTGAAAAACCATCAGATCAAGTGGTACCAAATTTATTGAGAAAGTTCAATACATCTCTCGATGACTTAAAGAACAGAATTACGGAAACAATCCGTGGAATAACTCCACATATGCTTGCAGCCATCGAAGATGAGCTGGGAAGCCGAATTGGACATTGTATTGCTGTAAACGGATGACACTCTTGAGAACATCTGCGCTAACTCCCACATGGCCAGTGACTTGGGACACTTGCCATGTATGTGAGAACAATAAGTGCCTTTTCCCTGAAAACAACTTTTACATCAAGTAGGACAGCCAAGATGCAGATCAAAACTCGGCGGATGCATGAATTACAAGGACTTACGAGTGGTAGTCATTAGGCGTTGAACAGTAACAATTTTGGTGGTCTGTTCAGACACCTTGCCAAGCCATTTTTCCGATTTCAAACCATTAGCGAACTGACACCCTACACATGTGTGATCAAACAACAATGTTAGTGGACTTATTAGGTGTGAAGCAGCCTATTGTTTGAAATACTACTGAAGTTGTCATCCCCGAAGTTAAGCAGCATTGGGCTGGATTGATACTTGGGTGGGTGACCGCCTGGGAATCTGGCTGTTGCAGACATAGGGCCTTAGGGCTTCGGGCAGATGACCAGGAGTGGTTAACGCTCGTTAAACCCTTTGAAACCCTTTGAAGTTGTCATTTTTTTTTGTTTGGGACTATTCATAACGTATGTCACGCTTTTTTGGTCAATTTTGACCCCCTCCATCCCCCATGTCACATTTTGTCACACCTACTCATGCCCCTCTGAAAAAGTATGTCACACTGATCTTACCAACCCTCCCCCTCCCCCCGACTCCGAAATTTGTATTTATGGGAATGCAATTTTGTGAGCGGCACAAAACTCTTAAAAACAGCTTCCACGAGTCAGTTAAACATATCAAAAACCAAAACTGGTGAAAGGGGCCGCCAAGTTCCGAATGGTTCGGCTCTGGAAAGGCGTGATATCAACACACCAAAACATTCGCCAAGTTAATCGCACCGCTTAATAGTTCGAAGGTTAAATGAAAACTAGATCATTGCTACTTTCGGTAGCAATGTTCAAGTTTTCATTTAACGTCAAAAGTATTATTCTGTGCAATTAAGTTGGCGAATGTCAAGCCACAAATAAAGGAAAAGGACAGGAAAATAGTCTAATTTACGTCCTTTTCAAGTGCTAAGGTTATCTCAGCACGGACAGGAATAATTTTGCTACGAAATACCTAGGATCTTTTATATATGCCACAATTGACATGAGAACGAGCGTATTTACATGGTCATTCTCTTCTCGAATGCATGGGGGAGGCCTAAACGAATAATGAGGACACGAAGCAACTCTGCCGAAGATGTTGCTAAGCGACAAAGGTATGTTCGGCAGTACAGACAGTCGATAGAACACGTTTTTTGGACATAAATCGTGAATTCTATTGACATTAAATGGACATTTCAAAATAATAACTTTAATTTTATGTAGCTTTTCATAACAAAATTGTATTATCTTTAAAACCAATTGTAAGCACATCATTTATGTACAGTTAAGAGTATTACATTTTTTTCTTCATATAAAATTAAAAAATGTGACGTCACATTTTTTTATACCTCCCCCCCCCCCTACTTTCCCATGTCACGTTTTGTTACACTGAACTGATCCCCTCCCTCTCCCCTCCACTTCGGAGCGTGACGTGCTTTGTGAATGGTCCCTTTATGCTGTTATACTAATTAAAAATTTACATCCACCAATACGACAGTTAAAAGCTAGCCAGAAGATGTTGCTAAATTTCAAGCTTAAAATGGTGTCATAAACAACATGGCACTACAGCATTTGGTTTCCAAATTACCAATGATTAAAATTCAGAATTGGTTTATCGTGTTCAGCTCAACTAAAATACAATACCAGTATTTAATTTTATTTACCGAAATTGATCGGTCAACTTTATAATTCATTATTTGTTGCTGCAACGCAGACTCGGTGCCTGACAAAGAGAAAATTCAAATTCACACATTTTAGAAAACATCATCTTCAGAAAACTTAATGTATCTACCACAATACATCTAGAATCCAGTTGGCACCGTTCACGAAGGTTCAACGAAATGCCTTAAATTCAAAGCCATACAGCAACATGGGTGGCAATTGCTCCTGGCCTACAAGTAATGATGTTAAATAAATACAGATGCAAACCTATTTACATTGCCTTTTGGACTTACATGGCAGACTGCCTGAGCGGGGAGTCAAACCCCCGACCTTTGAAACCAAAGGCCGAGGTCTTATCGCTGAGCCATAATGACACGGTGTCAGTATGGCTCAGAGGTAGGACTTCTGCCTTTGGTTTCAACGGCCGTGGGTGACATTCCCACCTCAGGCAATCTCACATACAAATCCAAAAGACAACGTGTATAGGTTTACATCTGTATTTATTTAACTTTTGTGGGGCCTTTGGCTCTCCATCTTTAGTGATGATGTTCATGCTAGGATGCAATTAGTCTGAGAGTTTTGAACCTATTTAAGTGTTGGAAAAAACATAAACGTTATTCAAGGTTGGAAGTCCACAGTGCGTACAACATTGCTATTTAAATAACATGGCAAAAATAGAACACTAATTGGGCCAAATGGAATATGTCTGTCCAACGTGACTCATGCTGTCACTCTTCTAGATTTAGTATAATAATGTATTCCATATGGTTAAGTTGCAGGACGGGATGTAAGAGACGTAATGGTCCAATTTTCACCCCTGAGCTGCCAGGCAAGGCCCCGCTGAGGTTTAAGTGGGGCAAAATTAGCGACTCTTTTAGCACTGAGGACAGCAAACGGCACTTTTCATAAGAAGCAGAGTGAGCAAATGATATAAATTTTGGAAAAATATTTTGAAATAGACACGTGGCAAATTAATCAATAAAAATAGTCATTGTACGAAAAAGTGACCACTATATTCTCGTACTTAACACTTTTGAGCTCAACATAGAATTTTTTTTATCTGATAAACATAAGGAAAAACTTCCCAAGGCTCTTGCGAACCTGTTTTACAGGGAAGAACCCATTACATACATATGTCTAAGCATGATATAGTAATGATAATATAAAAAGGACAATGGATCAATATGGGATTAAATGGGGCAATATACAACATTATCAACATCCTAAAGGAATACTAAAATCTCCAACAATTAATTTTTTTATCGATAGTTTAGATACTGGAATTAATGTTAACGGTCATCCGACGTCAATAGGTATCAATGTTTAAGCCGTACGAATTTTTAAACCACCTGATTTAAGCAGACGATGCACAAGCTCTGGAGAAATTCCCGTTTGAGCGACGCGTCGTGACGTCAAGACTTTTAAGGCGCCTTCCAGCTTTCTGCGTCACCTGCGCGTGCGCCAGAAACAAAACGTCATCGCCTGGGACATCGTTTCCGGTTAGCTCGTTCGCCGCTAAAACATCATGCCGTCGTGCATAGCGAAGGAGTGTAAAAGTTCGTCAAACCACAAAATAAGTTTGTGCCGAAAAAGATGCCATCCGGCTGCAAAGTGGTTGGACGTTACTGGAAACAGTGGTGTTACAGGTTCAAACTGATAAAGCTGCAACGAATTGACAGCGACAGTGTCAGCATTGTTGGTAGCCGTGTTTGTTTACACGCGGAGACTAGGTCACGCGCACTGCACAATGGGAAGGGATGCGCTCCCCATTTCCCTTAAATGTTCTGATGTCACGCTGCGTCACGAAACCTCCATAGTCGCGAGCTCTCGTAGTGTTACTTTTGCTTGAGTGTCTTAAAAAACGCAGTTATTTTAATTTATTACTACGTAAGTAAAAAGGCAAGTGACATTTTATAAGTTTTGAAGTGGTTTTTAGGGTCTTAGCTACCATTAAAAAAATTGAAAAAGTGAGGTTTTAGTATACTTTTAATATGGTGAAATAAAACAAATTTAAAAAAAAATTATGTATACACATACATTATAAAGCCTATGTGCAAATAGGTGAACTTGCAATTGTGAAAGAAACAACCAATTAGCAAATTTAAGAATGAATACATATTAGGAGACCAGCGTGAAAAAGCTATTCATCGAGATGTATGAAAAACTGTTTTAAAGTATACGCAAATTGTAATGTTCTATTCTAGTGAAATTTTATCCCAGAACAAACATTATAATCAGGATAGCAAAAGGGCATCAATTGTTTAAAAGCATTAAGAATGTACAGAAATGAGAAGGCTTAATAATAAGCAATCATTCAACAACAACTTGGGCCTTTAATCGACACTCCGGTGTACACAATATTGATCCCACAATATGGCCAATTAAATCAGTGACAGGTTGTTATGAAGTGTAGTATTGATTACAATGATTCATAATCAAGTTGGTCGAATGGCATTACTGAATTAAGGTTGGCTGGACTAATTCACCCTATCATTATAGTAAGCTGGAGGCTGCATAACTAATTTAGGAGCATAGTTATTATTAATAATCAACGCACTAATTATAACAATAGCTATTCAATTGAATACTTAGCTCTTTATAGAAGCTCGGTCGTAGCTATCGGCTGTTGCTACGGCTGGCGCTTCGGCGTGACGGTGTTGGCTCCATCTCTAGTACGGCACGGCTTTTCCGCCTTGCATGCTTTTGTCGGGACCTCAGGAATGCGGCTGGCGTGAACAAGTTAAACAACGGTTGAACAATTGACTGCACGCATTCCGAAATTCAATTTATATACCGTAGCGTTATCATCCACGATCGCTCCATTGTTTATTGATTAATTATAGCAATACTTAGAATTGCGTGGGTTTGACAGCTTGGGCTCTTATGCCAAATTGGAACCTCTACGCATGTCAATCATTCTATTGTTGTATTCAGGTTCATTAATGGTTCCCCGTATGCGGCGCTTTGAGTTTACCTGACGATATAATTAACGCTCCCGTGTAGGAGTGATTGATTGTTGTTCTAAGGAACTGATCGATCATGAGTGACGCTCTTATCATTATTAAATCTACTTCTAGAAAGTATTTAGGTTCTACGAAAAGTCGTAAATATTGTCAACTGGTAATGCCATCCTTCAACTCTAACAATAGGTTTAATTACACTGGTTTGGGTTACAATGATCTTGCCACCTCTCGGTCGTCTTTGAAAGGAGGGCTCCTAATTATATTCACTTATCTGGAGCCATTTTGATCTACCCGAATAAATATTCGGTTCATGCTTTTAATAATATATGATATTTATGTAAATATGTATTCAATTAATTAGCTGTATTGTTTCTGTTATAAAGACTAATTAAGCCATTAATTAAATCCTTGCATAATCCCTGTTCTAGCTAAAATCATGCTAACTTTTTAGAGGTTCCTGTTTTTAGCCTCCAAACCCAGTCTCTTTAATAACAGAAAACCGCTTTACATAATTTAAGCAAGAACTTCGCATTTACCAACCGGCCCAAAATATCTTTATATGGTTGTGCGACTAGGGAAAACGGACCTCCTTTTCTGAGGTAAAAAAAATAACCTTCGCAGAAGTCAGGGCAGTAATTATGGACAGTGAAAATTAAATTGCCTCATTAATTGAGCAATACTAATCTGGGTGGAGTTGGAATAAAATCATATATTTATGATTTATGGCTTAATTTGCATGCAAGACTCGAGAACGCATTCTCCATGTAACCGAACTCAAAAGTTAAATCAATTTCACTTTTGTTGATCTGGAATAAATTACAATTTTGCTCTTCTTCTGTGGCGATCACATGTTTTCTCCTCTCACTTTCCCAGAGGGTAGGCGTGGCACTTTCGTTTCATCTTGTGCTCTACTTTCGGCCTCGAGTTGGCCATGACTCGGCCAAGGTCGTTCAAGGCTGAGTGGCTTCTCTACCCATGTCGTTATGGTACCAGCCGTTTGGCCTAGTTTCGCTCTGGCTGGGAACGAAAGAGAAACACAACATTACAAGCTACGTTTTTGCAACTTCAACATTTCCCTTTGAAATCTTGTTTCTTGCTTTTTCACATTTTGAAGAATGTCACTTTATCCCAAATGTGACTGTAATCAGCTCTTTTTAGCCAAATCAATGATTTTCTTAAATCAATATATTTTCCACTTGTTCATTTCGAACATATCTTTTGACATTGTCAAAATTAATCATTCATGCATTCGTTTGTACCAATGGTAACAAGACTTCACCGGAATATACAGTCTTCACACTTCAAAATAAATTATCACATGTGCAAGCCATATTCATGAGTCGTCCAGAAACTTGTATGTTTCTGTATGCAATATCACTTGTTTGGTCCCGGGATGGCATTCAAACTGGCGACTAAGTCATCAAAGTCAATTTCAACATGCTTTTAAACAATCATGTTACGTGGTAACAAATAAACAATATGATAAGGGAGGGGACGGGTTTTATGATTTGCTTCCCCTAAGCTGTACTCACTTAACCCTTTATTTAGTGTTAACTACTGTTATTCCCGATTAAAATCTGTCTGTATGCCCATTACGTACTTAATGTTGATTATAATTTTACATACTCCATGTTTTGGCAGTATCATTGTCAATATCTAGTTTTTTATATCAGCATATCGAGTACTGCAACTCATTGCGTATGCTGTGCGTTTGAAATGTTGTGTACAGTAATTTTTTCTTTTTTTTTTCTCTTGTGTTTGTTTCACCCATTTTGACTACTATGTGACAGTTCAGAGGGACCAATCACCCAAAGCCGTCTATCGTAGCTTTTAAGAAACATCATATTCGTGTTTTGTGTCAACCCAATTTGACTATCGTGCTCAGGTTGAAACGACTGATACGTTCACGCCTACAAACACGATATTTTTAGAAATTATTGTGTTTCCTCACAATAAATGTGTTATACTTCAGGATGTTTCTCACAATCCTTGAGCCTAGTGTTTACATGGCTCTAGTGAGTTGTGTTCGCCACTAAAGTGAATGTTTGTATTGTGACATGTAAGTGAGGCTGTTTGTCCTACCAAAGTTCTTTGAACTCAAAGAAGCTGTTCGCAACCTATGCTCTAACATCAGCTCTCCTGAACATAAGCAGCTGAAGCATAGGTGTACCCAGTCTGCTGAAATTCTAATAATTTCAGAAACACATAATTGTGTGAAACAATTACATATCAATAAAATGATTTCTATGCAGCGTGTACTATTTTTTTTCTCGTTTAAATGCTGCTATTTACAAATCTGATCTGCAGTGTTTACAATAAACCTGCTTTCATAAACATTAATGCAGTAATCTGGGTGTTTACTGCTTTTTTAAAATTTTGAATATGCAGAGTTTATGGTTCGTTCTGCACCATTTAATTTGAATATCGTTCAGAAGTGATAATTTATCACTTTAATGAAGTGACATGCACCGAAGTTTGTCCTTCGCGACATATTACGCCAGACAATCTTCCTGAATGTTTGCCCATTCAAAACCATGTCAACATGTGACCATGTGGCTTCGGATTCGAGCCACTGTCGAATTACGACAATGTGAGTTGGCCAGACTCTGTCATCAATTCTGTAGGTTTTTTAGTCTGCGCTACAACTACAGCCATCACATGAGGGTGTTTTCAGTTGTCCTCCTAACTAATTTAGGAGCGTAGTTATTATTAATAATCAACACACTAATTATAGCGATAGCTATTCAATTGAATACTTAGCTCTTTATAGAAGCTCGGTTGTAGCTATCGGCTGTTGCTACGACTGGCGCTCCGGCCTGACGGTGTTGGCTCTGTCTCTAGTACGGCACGGCTTTTCCCCCTTGCGTGGTTTTGTCAGGACCTCAGGAATGCCGCTGGCACGAACGAGTGAAACAACGGTTGAACAACTGACTGAACGCATTCCGAAATTCAGTTTTTATACTGTAGCGTTATCATCCACGATCACTTCATTGTTGTATTCATTAATTATAGCAATACTTAGAATTGCCTGGGTTTGACAGCTTGGGCCCTTATCTCAAATTGGGACCTCTACGCATGTCAATCATTCAGTTGTTGTATTCAGGTTCATTAATGGTTCCCCGTATTCGGCGCTTTGAGTTTACCTGCCGATATAATTAACTGTCCCGTGTGGGAGTGATTGATTGTTGTTGTAAGGAACTGATCGATCATGAGTGACGCTCTTATCATAATTAAATCTACTTCTAGAAAGTAATTTAGGTTCTATGAAATGTCGTAAATATTGTCAACTGGTAATGCCATCCTTCAACTCTAACAATAGGTTTAATTACACTGGTTCGGGTTTCAATGATCTTGCCGCCTCTCGGTCGTCTTTGAAAAGGGGGAGCTCGTAATTACATTCACTTATCTGGCGCCATTTTGATCTACCCGAATAAATATTCGGTTCATGCATTTAATAATGTATGATATTTATGCAAATATATATTCAATTGATTAGTTGTATTGTTTTTGCTATAAAGACTAATTAAGCCATTAATTAAATCCTTACAAAATTTTTTTGGATTTTTCACCTGCTTCATACTTAGAGGGAGGCAATTCCAATTTTTTATAGCCGAGTAGGTGAGATTGCGTTTTGCATGGTCAGTTCTACACTTGGGTAAAATGAGTTTTTCACAATTACGGGTGTTGTAGTCATGACAATCATGGAAGGTTTTCAAACGGATAAGTCTGTTGTAGCAAGTCTGAGTTTCACTGGTAGTGTAAACAAGGCTGTACATATAAGCAAGTGTCGCGATAAAACTGGTGCTCACCCACATGATGGAGGCCAATGTACACAATATTTCAGCAACCTTTCAGCTATCTTTATCATGGACATCTACATCATTAAAAACGTATGATGTGCGTGCGTGTGTGTTTGTTTGTTTATACCTCTACTTCTCTGGAACCAAAGCAGGTACAAAGATGGGAGTAGGACCAAACGAAAGATAATTAAATTGCGCTCAGTATAGGCCTATTTTCATTGCTGTAACTTGATATTATGATCCTCAAATAAGTGAAAGAACCTGAAAAACTAACGTCAAAGTTTTTTTTAAACCCTCATGATGTTTGTTCATGATTTCATAGTTTGTTCACGACGTCATAGTTTGTTCATGAAAACCTCCTCGAGTGAAACGAGATAAATCTGGAAAATGATGCACGGAAAAATAATCTAAAAGGACGACGGATTTGCAACACACCGCATACAGATCTTAAAATTGGTTTGGTATTAACTGACTTGATGCATTGAAAAATCAAAACAATAAATATGGTTTTAAACGGTATCAAACATTCGTGTTTCTGAAGCACGGTGGTGCGTGGATTGAGCGAGCAGACCGAGACTTATTTTTAATAAGTTGGCAAAAAAAGATCACGTTTTAATGGGGAAGTTTTTCATGATTTTAATTTGGCCTTTAAAGTCGACCAACAGTCTACTTTCCAGATTAATACTCACTTGAAATGTGTGTAAAAATATGTGTTTACCACGAAAAGTAAGCCTTTTCAATGTGTGTATCGCTTTGCTCCCTCTCACCTTCATAGGGGATTACTTCTGGAGGATTAGACGTACAAATGTGCAAACAAACAAATCGTGTGTTTTGAATGATATACGTGAAATGCAGGCGCGCTTAGGAATGAGATGGACGAACTGTGAGCAATAATTACAATTAGTTTGTGTCGAAATAATCAGCACATGATTTTGTGATGCTTTTGGAATCAAAGATATTACTGGAAACATGGATCGACGCGCACGTAGCTCGTGGATGGCCAGACTGTTGGAAGAGCCATTAAGTGCTGGTGAAAATACGAAATCACGACGTTTCGGTTCCTAGGTCGAAACCGTTTTCAAGTGAGGGGTTTAAAACACGTCAAACAACTTAAAAATAAAAATTAATAAAATAACAGCAGAGCTGGATCATGGATATAAAACTTACAAGTCATATGGATGCAAGGTTCCATGCTAAAAATTAAAACCAAAATAAAATAAAATAAAAGTCAGCACAATTTGAAAGAATGTGCCAACAGTCAACACCTAACTCACCCAAGTCTGCAGGTCGAATTGCACATTCTCTCGAATTGTGCTGACTTTTATTTTATTTTATTTTGGTTTTAATTTTTAGCATGGAATCTTGCATCCTTATGAATTGTAAGTTTTATATCCATGACCCAGCTCTGCTGTTATTTTCTTAATTTTTTTTTAAGTCGTTTGACATGTTTTAAACCCCTCACTTGAAAATGGTTCCGACGTAGGAACCGAAACGTCATGAGTTCGTATTTTCACCAGCACTTAATGGCTACTCTGTTTGTATTTTTAATAACTAAAGTGCGTTTTAACTTTCTTCTTTTTGGAATGATTTATGGTTATCATTTGTTTATGTAGTGACGCCTTACGAAAAACGCGTTCTGCACTCTGGACCATTTGCTTGATCGTTTTAGACGTGAAATGTCTGTCAGCAGCACAAGAGTTGCAGCATGAAAGCTCCTCGAGCGTAGCGAGAAGATGCGGAATGAGCGGGAGAAGCAAGAGATTTCCACGTAAACTAAATATTTTCAGTGTGTGTTTCGCTTTGCTCTACCAATTCATCTTTCACCTTCGTTGGGGATTACTTCTAGAGGAGAATACGTACAAAAGTTGCAGCATGAAAGCTCCTCGAGCGTAGCGAGACGATGCGGAATGAGCGAGCGAAGCGAGCGAGCGACTCCGCTAGTATGCTTAAAACATGATGATGGTGAATGATGGATCTCTTTTAACAAACTCGGTGATAAAAATAATAATATAATATCTCCGTTCCTCCATAAAAATTAGTTTGTGGTTGTAAGGATGTCAGTAATACGGTATGCCACTGGTGGCACTGAAGAAATCACAAGATCATAACCATAACACAATTTTAATTTTCGACAGACCTATTGCTGTCTTGGTCACAATAAAAAATGATGAAAACACACAATTTACAACCCAGTGAGTTGCAAACAAACGGGTGTACGATCCGCCGTCTTGAAAACGTGTATGTTTTAGGCATGTTTTCAAGATGGCAGATCGTGCATCCGTGTGTTTGCAACTCACTGGGTTTTCAATTGAGTGTTTTCATCATTTTTTACTGTGACAAAGACAGCAATAGTTCTGTCGAAAATTAAAATTGTGTTATGCTTTATCCGATGAAATTCTCAACTTTGGCCCTATGTTGTTTTTACGTTCGAATTGACTGTCTTCCTGGTCGCTGACATGTGACGCAAGCATCACAACATATTAGAATCATAGCTTATAAAGCATGGTGCAACTTCCCAGCAACGCTTCTCTATCTTTGGTTACCATGGTGACAGACCGATCAGACAGCAAGACTGAGTAGCCCATCTCTGTTCTGCCGGTTTGAAAAAGAAACGTCGCTAATATTATCTCAATCGCTGCTAATATTCCAACAATAAACTGTAGCAGCATTAGCAACAGCAGTACGTAAAATATTAAGTCTGCTGCCTTAAGGAAACATAAATAGTTGAAAATAGTTAGTAATGTTACGGGTCATATTCTATCTTAAATCTAAGAAACAGTTATTTTCATCCCAGAATATCGTCCTCAATTAAAATTTTGCATGGTAGAGACTTTGACATACTGGATGGTGGGTAGTTGCCATCATCACTTCTTGAGTTAGTTAGTGGATGCATTAAATCTTCTGGTGCATGGTAAGTACTCCAAGAGAAGACAAATCAGCCACCTGGAGGACATTTCTTTGAGACAGTGTGGCGTGAAGGCGTCTAATACTTCAAAGAGGCAGGGCAGCCTGAAGGTTTCTTTAAGGAGACTTGATTGTAGGCAGCCCAAGATGTGGAGCTGGTTCGGACCTCTTGGGCTGTTCCTCTGACATTGTGGAGTCGTCCGTGTTCTCACAGGTGAAAACAATGACAGAGTGGATGCAGGAAGCAACCTAGGCTAGTATAGCTTGTCCTGTGCCAGATCTATAGGGAAGGGAAAGTCCGTTTGGCCTTTTCTCCACTTCTGATCTTTCGTTTCTGACAGGGCACAGCAGTTTCTCCTTTTCATCCTGTACGGGGGCTCAACACTGGAATTGTGAAGGACTTTGATGCTTCCATGAATACCTGGGTCTTGGCACTGAAGGAAGCTCATGGGAGCAGTCTCACTGAGTCGTAGTTTGGGCTGATGTGCAGATCAGCAATGTCAACATTGAGGGCTTGAAGCTCACTGCAGTGTTTCCCAGAACCAAGGCGAAAAAAAAAATAGTCTTTCGGGTCTTGAGTCCTAGCAAAGCTTGTCCTGTTGGCTCCCAGGGTTCCCTGAGGAGGCTTGTCAGTACCAAAAATAGATGCCACTGTGGAAATGGCTTCCATGAGACATGCCATTTCACGCAGAAGGCTTTAATGAGGCTGGAGAAACTAAAATCTTCGACAACAGTGTGCGTCCCGCCACTGTGAGAACAGAATTAATGGCCAAACGAAAACCTTGCTGCCAGTCATGTTCATCCCAGAAGAAAATAGGTGGATCAGGAAGTCTGTAAGCTGGGCTACAAGAGTTGGAGCCAGAGGATCAGTTTTGTTTCTACAGCACTAACGATGCCACCAAAGCCACTTGCCTTCGTAAACCTGACGTGTCGATAGGCTGTCTGCCTGGAGACACTGGGTGATAGTAGCCCAGATATGAAGTCATAGGCCAGGTAGCGCTTGTTGGACGATCCATCCTTTCTTTTGGGTGACAAGATCCCCCTCCATGGGTAGTTTTCTTCTGTAATCTACTAGAAGCCCTAGAAGAGGAAGGAACCATGGTTGGGTCGGCCAGTCCGGCATGACAATGAATGCTCTTTCTGCCTTTGCTATCTCTTCCAGGTTTTGTGGTCGAATAACGTTAGAAAGGAAGATGTATGCGAACGTTAGAGTCCACGACACTGTGCGAGCATCAATTGCCCAAGCTTGAGGGTTCAGGAAGGAACTCGTGTAAATCGGGATCCGTGACTGGCCCTTAGAGCTAAGAGGTCGATCATCAGAGTTCCTGAAAAGGTGAAGATCCTCTTGCATCCGAGGTCTTTAATATCCATTCGATTGCTGGGACTTTGAGCAGACGGGAGAACTGGTCAACTAGAACACTCCGGTTCCCTGGAATGTGAAGAGACGTTGTCTTTATCTTCAGGAGGATTATGAGACGAAAGATCTGGTCTGCCTGCTGTGGTTTGACGTGCACCCAGCATTAGCCATGGCGCCAAAAAGAGAGAGAGACAATTTTGCTAGGTAAATCCCATCGGAAATTCCTAGGTACTTTTACATGCCACAATTGACATGAGCATGAGACATCACAGGGCCCTTCTCTACCCGAAAATGCCAGGGGTGGCTGAGGCCGGACTCGACCCAGGGACCTCTGGCACAAGGGACGGTCATGCCACCTTTCCCCCTGTGGTCTGCCTGGTGGTGGAGGTTCGCTGCGTGGGTTCCTCCTCCTTTGTTCAAGTAGGCAACAGTAGTGGTGATGTCGCTTTGCACTTGAATCATCTTTCCCTCAAGATGTCTTGGAAATGAAAAATGACAACGTAGATCACTGGGAGCGCCGGGTCATTGATAGCGTTTGCTTTCCACTTTGAGTCCACACTCCAGGAACACTGGCGGCGTTATCCATCCAGAGGCTGACGCTTCTGTGATGAGAACTCTGATGGTAATTCCTCTCTGATGGGGACTCCTGAAGCAGTTTTCATGGGATCGCACTACCACAGGGCATCTGACATCAAAAACTTTCAGGACATCCAAATCCTGTCTTGACACGGGTCAGTCCTGGTTACCAGTGATCTTTTTATTACCAACGTAGGGGGCATACTCTCCGTCTGCCGTAAGAGATAAGGTTCACTGCAGCGACCAGGAGACCGATGACTTTGTAGAGATATCTCATCGAGACGTTCTAGTAGTCGTGAAAACTGATGACACCTTCCTTGATGGGCAGAATCCTTTCTGGAGATGGAAAACACTAGGAGCCGATGCCCAAGCACTCGAAATCGATACAGAACACACTGCCAGGGGAACAGCAAGTGTCTCCTTGCCCTTCTGCAACAGGGACAACATAACAACCTTGTGACACGACAATTTTCGCCATGAACCAACTTCTAACTGTGCACCACTACAGATAATGTGCCCCATACATACACACTTCCCTACCAGCACATGTACGCTTAACCTCTTTAGGTATAAAATAAATCAAAAATGAACCATCTGGTTTCTCCCACTGGGAATGTCAGTGACCTAACACCAACAGCAGCACAGCAACCACTCCAATTACCCCTTGTTGCTGTTGCATCTTTTCTTAAGCTCAGGCGCTATTCTCGAATTAATCGACTCATCGGACATACTGGTGGGGGGGGGGCACACCTCGCTGAACAGCGGCACACAACATAGGCCTAGGTCCACACTCGCTACTTTTTACAGACCAATAATTCATGGCGACACCCCAATTGCCCTCCAGGCACCTTAAGGGCCCATCAAGCCTGATGCTGTCCATTCGGCAGCCATCGCGCAAACCCTCTCACGTTTGCGTTATTATTTGCACTTGGCACTCTTTCCGCTCGTGCCAGTCAGACAACGTCGTACTTGTCTACGGAATTTTCCGTATATTCGCACGTGTGTACGAAATTATCTATGTTTCTATATACATATATATATATATATATATATATATATTTTTCTAATTATTCTCTAGCCTGCGTAAAATTTCAAGTACGGAAACTCAACCCCCCCCCTCGCTACATTTGCGGAATCATAATGCACAATGCCTCGCAACATTTTCGGGATTCAACGCCTCGCCACATTTGCGGAATTCAATGCCTCGTAACATTTGTGGAATTACAACGGCTCGTGCTGTATTTCCCACATCGTTTATGCTTCAGAACAATATGCTGTTCCCCTTTAACGACATCACATCCATTTTAAGAAGCTACTGGCAACATAAATTTTAAGAACCTGCTCACCCGACAAAGACGTTTCCCATTCTTCGCCAAACGTCTGTCAACCACCCGACCACCTAGCCGGTGCCATCTTGTTTGCTAATAGTCTCCAAGCAGTCTTTCCGTTTGCTACTCCGGAAAGAAAAAGAAGCGTGTGCTGGCAATATAAAAATCGGGCTGTGCCAGTCCTGACATCTGACGATGATTTCAACAACAGAAACATTATCGCAGCACACTTCCAGACAACCTTTTTCTGCGCCAGCACCCATGACAGTATCGTTTCGTATTTTCACTTGGCCGATGCCAATCTTCAATTATATGAATGAAAAATATACATAACCTGAATTTTAGCATTCCACAGACCTCGTCAAAGGCGGCGGGTGCGAGGTGAAGGAGCCCTTTAGGGTAGCGAGTTGGTTCCCCAAAAAGTGTAAACTTCACAACGATCAGAATGACGTGGACTGATAGACATCAGAGGGATCGTGTGTGCTTAAGGGGATCAGAGAATCAGTTTAGCAGCCACTAAGGGACCAAGACGGTACAGTCCGTCGGCTTGGGCTGTCATGTCTCAAAGGTAGTGAGAGGTGAACACCGTAGGACTGCACCACAAAGTGGCTTCCACAATGTTCGTGATGGGAATGTTACTGTGATGTGCCCAGAAAGCAGAAATGGCTCGAAGTTCGTGGGTGGTGACCCGGATGCCCTGTGCGGCGCAGTTGATGTCAAGGGCATTATATGCGTGAGGATGACTGTTTTAATCCACGTGGACATCATTCTGGTGAACGTTTTCCCATACTTTGCAGTGAACGGGAGGAAAAGCTGGGTTCATCCCCGACGTATACGCTTGGATTCCTTGAGGTAGAAACGAAGAGCCCGCACTGGGCGAAGTGCTCGTTCCGGTTCGTCACCCAAACTGTTGGAGAGTGCCGAGATGATAAACGGTCTGGATTGTTGACAGGGTTTCTGAGTCTTGGCTCTAAATAATGACCGTGGGGTCAGGGTTACTCCGGAGTAGTGGGTGAGGAAAAAACATTTGGTTGGTGTGGAGGAAAGAGCTTGAATCTCGCTGCAGTGAAGGCAACCGACCAGGGCAACGAGGAAGGCCATCTTGGGAGTTAGGTAATTCAAAGCACAGGAAGCCAGCAGGTCGTAGAGGGCTGAGACAAGTGAAGTAAGGGCGATGGATAGGTCCCAGTCTGGGAAAAAATGGCGAACAACTGAGGTAGTGAGGTAGTGCTCTACGTCAAAGGATTTGACAAGGGCAGAAACGCAAAAATTGTCAATGAGGGATAGACTACCTGCAGCGCGAAAAACTGTGTTCGAAGCAGAATGGTGGACCCACGAAGTCCTTCATTGAAGAGATTGTTTAAGAACCGTAAGAGGTCAGGACTGATTGGACTAATCTGTTGTGGGAGGGAGACACCAACGAAACCAGCGGTGCCAATGGCTGTCATACATCTTGTTGGTGGAGGCCCGAACTACTCTTAAGGCAATGCAAGAGGCCTGTTCTGAGATAATTCCTGTTGCTTCGAGTAATCGGACGATAGTAGCCACCCGTGTAACCGCAGGGACGGTGGGCGGTGGTCGAGCACGGTTCCCCTTTGTTGGGAGAGCAGGTCGGATAAATCCGGGAGACACCGTGGGGAGTGCACAAGTAGGTGTAGTAACATAGGGAGCCAGGCGGCTAACGGGCAATTGGGAGCAATGAGGGTGAATAGTAGGGTGTCTTGATTTTTTCGTTTTAGACAAATTTTCGAATCTGAAAACGCCCGCCCCCTCAAACGTTTCCTTTTAGGACACTGATTACAGGGAAAAAATAATTTCTCATTTTGAAAATTTTTAAATAGCCCACACTTGCTTCGAAGTTTCAAATTTTTCCAATTTTCGATGTAAAACTAGATTTGTTCTCTCAAGACAATTTTTGGAATCTGAAAACGCCTGACCTCTCAAAAGTCTCTCCTGGGACCGTAAATATTGACAATTTTTAAATGCCTCACACTTGCTTCAAAGTTTCAAATTTTTCCAATTTTTAATGTAAAACTGCATGTTTTCTCTCAAGACAGTTTTTCAAATCTGAAAGTGCCTGGCCCCTCAAAAGTCTCTCCTAGGACCCCAAATATGGACTAAAAAATAATTTCTGATTTTGAAAATTTTTTAATATCCGACACATGCTTCGAAACTGTCAATTTTTCCAATTTTTGACACAAAACTATATCTTGTCATCAAGAGTTTTTCGATTCTGAAAATGCCTGACCCCACAAAAGTTTACTTTTAGACGCCTACATATGGAATAAAACAGAATTTCCTATTTTGATAAGTTTTTAATATCCCACGCTCTATTACAAGTTTCAGGGTTTTGTTTGCTTTACACTGTCATCAGATTAAGTATTAAAAGTTTAGTATCGACTTTCTCGATTCAATTTTGGCTCTGTTACGTCCGTCTCTTCTTTCTTTGCCGCACACTCTTGCCGATGCTTCTGTTATCATTTTCACCCCTTTTACACCTTGTGTGTATGTGGCAGAGAAAGTTAGGAATATGAAATACCATATCTTCAGATTCTCCACTGTTGGCAAGTCTTTCTCGGTTATCGTCAAACAGCACCCACGATGATGGGCAGCTCTGTTACAGGACAGTTACTGCAGTCCACAACGTCAATGTAATTCATTCTCAGCTCTGCAATTCATTGGGTGGAGGGGGTGGAGTATGTTCGGATCTCAACGTTGTTTGTTTGCTGCTTTTCTTGCACGTAGAATTCTCTTGAAGGCTAGTGTTCTGATGTGCTTGAGATTATCAGATATCATTCAGAGCATAATGTTTTCTGGATGCGCAAAATATCCATTATGCTGGATGACTGGGTCAACTATATTTCTCAGGTCTTGTGGCATGTACCTCGAAAGATTCATCAAGAGCCACAAATCTTTTGCTCCATCTGTACCCATTGATGTTTTCTTAGTGCTACACCAAAAATAGAGTTTTATGTATTCAGTGGGAGTCTTCAGATTGTTGTACAGTAGGTCTTCTTGATTTGTTGCAATATACAATCACAATACACGATTGGCAATGGTTACCCAAGAGATCCTGGCTATTTTCCCAGGATCTCTTTTAGCTAAACTGTGTGTACATTGCCTGACAAATGTGCTGCAAGTACAGTTGATCCGTCCTGGTATCCGTTTGTAAATTGCAGGAGTATTCTTTGATGGGGATATTTTCTCAAAATTAACGACTTCAATAATTTCACGTGTGGCCAACTTCCTTCGAATGGGTCCTGTTAAAGCTGTAAGACCTGCTTGTGGTGCCGTCCAGACGACGGAAAATGCGTCTGAATGGAAGCTCATTTCCATAGAGCTGGCGTATAATGGCTGTTGGTGAATTCTTTACGGTCCCTGCTGCAAGACCTGAGTAATATACTTGACCCAGTCACCCAGTATAACTGATATATTCCACATCAAGAAACATGCTGCTCAGTACGATATCTGATGATCACAAGCAAATCAAAGCATTAGCCTTGAAGATAATCCTGTGCGCAAGAAAAACAGCAAACAAACAACGTTGCAATCCAAACTACTCCATTTCCTAAAAATTTCGAAGTTGAGAATAACATTGACATAGTGGACTGATGTAACTGTC
Source organism: Lithobius niger (assembly GCA_023313725.1). Lineage (NCBI taxonomy): Eukaryota > Metazoa > Arthropoda > Chilopoda > Lithobiomorpha > Lithobiidae > Lithobius > Lithobius niger. The sequence goes on along the minus strand of JAHWFP010069931.1, from coordinate 69,252 downwards.
CTGTAACAGAGCCGCCCATCAATGTGCACATGCTGTCAGACGATAACCTGGAAAACTTCCCAACGCTGGAAAAAACTGGAGATATTTAACATTCCTAATTTTTCTTGCCACAAACAGACGGTGGAAAGGGGGATGAAAATGGTAACCGAAGCATCGGCAAGAGTGTGAGGCAAGGTAAGAAGAGACAGACACATCAGAGCCAAAATTGAATCGAGAATAGCACGATACCAAACTTTAATACTAAATCTGATTACAGTGTAAAGTAAACATAAAACCCTGAGTGTAATCAAGTGTGGGATACTAAAAACTTATGGAAATAGGAAATTTTCATATTCATGATCCTAAAAAAACCAAGTTTGAGGAATTAGACATTGTCAGAGTCGAAAGTAGTTTCACGTCGAAAATTGAAAACATTTGGAAATTTCGAAGCGAGTGTGGGATATTTAAAAATTGTCAAAATGAGAAATTTCTTTTTAATCCATATCTAGGGTGCTAACAGTGACTTTTAACGGGTCAGGCTTTTTCAGATTTGCAAAACTGGCTTTAGCAAATAAATCTACTTTTACGTCGAAAATTGGAAAAATTTGAAACTCCAACTCAAATGTTGGATATTTAAAAATTGTTGAAATGAGAAATTCTTTTTTTTCCTGTAATCAGGGTCCGAAAAGGAAACTTTTGAGGGGTCAGGCATTTTCAGATTTGAAAATTTGTTTAAAACGAAAAAATCAAGACACCCTAATGAATAGACGCGGTAACTGGTTGATCTTGTGCAAGGCCAATGGAATGAGTTTCAGTGGGGGAAACAGGTAACCGAAGAGATGGTCCCAATTCAGGGTGACGGCATCCACCACCCAAGCCTGTTCATCCGGGACCGGGCTGACGAGTTGGGGAAGTCTGACATTGGAGTCCGTGACAACGTTGCGGTTGCCCGGGATGTGTACGGAGAGGAGAACTACGCAAAGCGATATGCAGAGCTGAAAAATGTCTGATGTGACTAGGTGAAGGGTCCGGGAACTGGTGCCTTCCCCCTTTTGAAGGTCGGCAACTGCAGTAGTGTTGTCTATGTGAACCTGAACAATCTTTCAGCCTCCACGTGTTAGAAATGCTGGAGGCCGTGAAGAATCGCTCGAAGTTCGAGAGTGTTGATGTGGTCCGTGGTACCCAGTGGCCAGGTTCCCGAGCCCACTTGACCACCTATGTGAGCTCCCCAGCCATGTAGTGATGCATCCGTGAAGAGATGGAGCTGTGGAGATGGTTAGTGTAGAGGTACTGTTGCTGTGTGGTGAAGAACGTCCATTCACCAAAGTAGGGTATCGAAGGGGAAGGCTGAAGTGAGCCATTGGTGTACAAGTATGTTGAAGATAGTTGATCAGACCATACGAAAATGTGAAAATGATGGAGAGGGCGCACCATTCACCATCTGTAAGGAACGAGCAGCATGAGTCTAGAACACTGTTGAGTGAATTGAGGTCTTGCCGGTAAACGCAGGAAATCGTGGATTTTGGACTGGACGACCGTCAGCGTGTCGGGGAAAAGCATTGTGGTTGGCTGGGATAGGTCTAAGTAGACACCGAAAAAAAAGGAAGGTTCGGGATGGTATTAGCTGGGACTTGGGTAGGTTGACACCGAAACCGAGGCTTGTTAGGAGGCGTAGGATGAAGTCCCTGTTGCGGAGTAACTGTTGGTTGCTTTGGTGAGGAAGGAGCCAATCATTGAGATAGGCATTCACTCTGATCTGGTGCCGATATAAGAACGCCACAATGAGTTTGAGAACTGACGTGAACACCCGAGGGGCTGCGTTGACCGAACAGGAGGCAGCGAAATTCGTACACCGTGCCGTCATAAACAAATCGGAAGAGGTGCCAGACAGAGGCATGAAAGGAGATGTGAAGATGAGCGTCCGCAAGATCTATAGAAATCGTCCAGTCGTGGGGCATGAGTTAGAACTGTATGGTTTCTATTGCTTCCATATGAAAATGAGGATTGTTGATGAACCGGTTAAGGGTTCGAAGCGTGAAGATGAGTCGGAGGTCCCCCATCTTTATGGGGCAAAGGAAAATGTGACAGTAGAATCCCAGCCGGCCCAGCCGGTCCGGATTGGGAGCGGCCCGGATAGCACGTTTTGCTAGAAGGCCGGAGATTTCGGTCGTGAGAAGATCCAATGTGGGTGGTGCCTTGGACCACGGAGGGGACAATAATGGGGGCAGAGTGAGGAAGACTGGACGAAATCCGTGAGTTATGATGGCTATAGAACTGCCGGATCTGAAGTGATGTCCTGCCATGCTGATCGGAAAAAATCTCAGACGTCCTCCTACTGGAAAAGGGAAGGAATAATGGTCAATGGTTCGGTCTTGGATGCCAACGGGAACCAGGGATAGCAAGGCGACCGCGCCGGTCGGGGGTTGTGTTACGGCCATACGAGCGTCCGCGCCCGCATCCCGAGGCCTTGTTCAGAAAGGACAGACGGTCCTGACGTGGTGGAGAGTCAACGATCGTCAGAGCGAATCGGAAGTGGGGAAACCCCACATTGGATTGATTTTTCCGGTTGATTTTTAAAGTAGACAGTACCATTTTTCAAATACCACTCGAACATAGTTAAGTATCGATAAGTTTTCTCAACCACTCATTACATTCCCAAGCTGATAAAAGCGCCTCGCGCAAGCACTCACTATTTTTCAGCTTCGAAATGAAGCTTGAGGTTGAAAAAAATTATCAGTATTAATGTCTCGAAAGCATAGTTTTTTTTTTTTTTTAAATGTACCAGAATGTACAGAATGACACTCTGAAGCTGAAAAAAATCGAGTGCTTGCACAAGGTGTTTTTATCAGCTTGGGAATGTAACGAGGGGTTGAGAACCTTTATTGATTCTTAAACTACGCTCGAGTTGCATTTGAAACAAGAATATGCCATCTCTTAAGTATATTGGAGAACATTACCAGTCACGGCAAGTCAACCCAATTATATACAAGTTTTATTTTTAATGAAAATATTGTTTCTCAAATTTAAAATAGAATGTGATCCGTAACATTACTAAGTTTTACGACAATTACTACAAATTTATTTACAACTATTTACGCTTAATTTAAGTACCACGCAATATTTTAGGTACTCTCGTGGCTTCTACCGTCACGCTTCAGCTATTAGCGTAGATTAGGCCTAACGAGTTTTGGCGGAAGGCTGATGCTGGATCATTCTCAAGTCATTAACCGCTCATCACTGGGAAGCCAAATACTGCGTCACTAATCAGGTACGTCCTATTTGTCTAAAAATTGGTTTAGGCCTGCCAAATGTAGTTCCATCGTACTTTTGCTAAGTGCGGAAGCCATGATACGGATCGTAAAAACAAGGTGGAATGAAGCTAACAGTTTAATCTGATAAAATACCCGGTGCTCGTTTCACCCGTGTTAAGGAGGCTTGATTGGATGGTGGTTACCATTTACTGGTTCCCATTGGTTAATTGCAGTTAGAAAACTATAGTTTGTTCCACATTATGTTTGCAGGAAACTGACTGTATGATGCCACCTTTCCTTCCACTACGAGTGCAAAAAACACGTAATATCCTGCTCGTAGTCTTGAACTGTAACTGTGTAGAGTCTACAAGTACGTACGACATCCACACTCCCAGTGCAAACCAGTGCAAGGAAACATGGTGTCAAACAGTCAGTTTCTGCAAACATAGAACAAACTGTACAAAGGTATATTCTTGATTAAAAAAAAAACTACATGCTTGTGATATTGCTACTGATAAAATCAAACTTCACTTACGAAGCTCACTTACTGTATTTCCTAAATTATCGTAGTGTCATGAGTAAAACGGGATTTACTGTATTTCCTTCATTATCGTAGTGTCATGGGTATAACGGGATTTAATATGTTAAGTATCGATACACTTTCTCAACCACTCGTTACATTCCGAAGCTAATAAAAACACCTTGCGCGAGCACTCTGTTTTTAAGCTTCGAAATGCAACTACTTGTCAAGAAAAGTTAACCCAACTACTTTAATTTCACGTGCTTGTGATATAACCACGGATAAAATTGCACGTCACTTACAAAGCTCACTCAGGGAAGTTTTTAGGGGGGGGGGGGAGGGTCACACACACCGAAAGTTTGGCCAGTTAGCAAATAAGTCGGCAAAATTGCATAATTTTTGGTCAGTCGGCAAATCAGTCGGAAAATTTACATAAATTTTTGGCTAGATGGAAAATTACATCGTGAAATTTCTGGTTTACACCAATCCAACTTTTATCCTTACTGACGTCTCTGAGCTCACTTGCTGCATTTCCTCAATAGTAGTGTCAGGAATAACTACGCGCTTGTGATATTACTACTAATGAAATTACACTTCATTTATGAAACTCGCTCACTGTATTTCATGAATTATATTAGTGTCAGGAGAAAAACAAAAAACCGAGGGGAGTATGTCAAGTAGCAATGAATTGCCTCAACCACTCGTTACATTCCGAAACTGATAAAAACACTTTGGCGCGCGATCGGTATTTTTTCAGCGTCAAAATGCAACTCATGCATGATAAAGCTTATCGAAAAAATCCTACGCTCTTGTGATCTTACGACTGGCAAAATTACACTTCACTTACGAAGCACACTGACTGTATCCCGTCCATCATAGTGCCAGGAACAAAATAACTAAGGGGTGAATTTTTCAATAACTTTCACTGTACTGCAAAGTCAGGAGCGTCTACAGTGTAACAGGAATCTGTCAGTAGAGGTCACCATCAGTACGAAATGGCTGGAGAGAGCGCATACCATGCTGTCAATGCTAATTTCAGACCCTTTGTTTTTAAACGGCAGGTGTTTACAATGCCAAACAATGTCGAAGTAATAATAAAAAAAATCAACCAACGGAAGATCAGTCTTTCGTAGGCTCTCCTGGTCAAGAATCAAATGGAGATGCTGTTGTGGCATATGCCTGCTTTTTGTTTCGAATGTAGGTAACTTGGCGCATATGCAGTTATTGCTTTGCCATCTGACGTTAGCACAAGCGTGCTAAAATGCATGTCCACTGTACTGATTAGCGACACACACTCGTGTTTCTGATTTCTCCTGGTAGACGTGTAATGAATTAAAAGAGTTTACGATGTTAAGTCAAGTCAAGCGAAATGGCTTAGGTTACCTACATGTTAGACAGCCTTATCTAATTATGAAGAATCTTCTGAACACTTGAAAGATATTTTTTTTTATTCTCCATGCAGGATCTGTAGAGAAACTATCATTTGATAGTACAGAATATTTCCAGGAAATTTTCAACGAATTGTAACCAAATTTCAAGGAATTTTTTGCGGTCATGACCAATAGTAAGCCATAATAATAGTTCTGGAAGAAAAAAGTTGAAGACTTAAATGAACTGTTTTATTTGATTTGCTATTCAGTACCACCTATTTATTATACATATTAAAAAAAAAACCTAACGGAAAAAAAAACCAAATGAATTCTTATGTAATGAATATTATAATTTGCAGCGCACTGAAAATTAACAACCTCAAAAATAATTTCCATTTTCACTACCGCATGATGAGTAATGTATTGTTATAAAAGTATTTTTTAGAGAAAATACAGGACAAAATTCCACTAGTACTCAAGGATTCGAGGCATTTTTCCAGTACCTTCCAAGATATAGAATCCTATTTCTTTTTATACAGATTTTTAAGGATCCGTACGCACCTTATTTATGTAGTGTATTGCATGTAACACGTTACTCTTTCACTTGTGCCTTAAGCCTGACAAATAACTGGAATCAAGGCGCGGCCTGGGTTTAGCTGACATAAAAGCCTGTTCTCCTTGGCCAAACTTGCAGAGCTGACTTATTGTCCGAAAGTAAACCCATACTGTATTTACATTTGTGCAATAAAAAGTGCATTTTTTAAAAAATTAATTCAACTTAAGTAGTTATCAGGGCTGCATCAAACTTAATATGTCCCGAACCCCCCGGGGGGAGGGGGGGGGGAAGAAGAGAAGGGGGAGAAAGAGTCTTCGATCCAAAGTTCGGCATGTCAAAAGACAAATACAGAACGAAAAAAAGTGTTACATCAGACAAATTCTTATGTTACTTAAACAGATTTTCTTTTGTTACCTTTAGAACCCAAGTTTCTAGCTCAAATCGTTCAGAAGTTAAAGAGAGAAAATATAATAAGGCGGATAGGATTTCTTTTTTCTGAAACATATTTTCGTAAGGTGTTGTGCACAAGTCCACGTAAAGACCTGAATTTGTTAAGAATCTTGTGCTTGTTGAATATTTTATTTTGAACTTAGTGTTTAATTTTTTTTTTCCAAGCTGGTCTGGTTTAGTACAGCAGGGTTCATACACCATAGATGAAATCAATAGCAAGACAATTTCAAGACCAACTTAAAGCCAATTTCTTTGCACACCAAAAAATTTTATTTTAACTGCCCAGTAGTTCCCAGTTAGCCTACCTATACATGTAAAGTAAAAGATGTCTCACTTTGAAGAAATACATTTAACAGAAAGAGCAACTTTTTCTTCATGTCCGTTATTCCATCCATTTTCATTTTATTTTTTAATTCTTATTTTTTTCCCCCACATTTTGATCTTGAAGACAATAAAGTACATATTGTAACAACGTAGTGTCCTTCCTCTCACCAATGGATAAAGAAGGTGGAGGAATAGAGCAGGTAGCAGCAATTCTTGCTAATCTGCCCCTCCCAGTACAAATTGCCTGCACTGCACTGCACCCCTTTTCCTCTCTTTGGGGGAAGGAAAGGATCGTTCAGACGAAATGCATAACGCTTACAAACTATTATGTATTTAGGCAAAAAATTACTATTACACTAATTAACTTCATTTTATCAAGTATAGTACGTCACTTAGAGAAATCAAGGCCATTTCAAGAGTTTGACAAGAGAAATTCCCATTTTGAAGGCTTCTCAAGCCTTGATTTTTGGTTTGCCAAAGATTTCAAGTCAATGTATGAACCCTGGGTATAGGTTTGCTCATTTCGGAAGTATTTAGTTGATTTTAAGCTTTGTAATGATACAGCTTTCAATCTTCTTTTTCCGCGTACAATAGCCTACAATTGTCATTTATTTGATCAGCTTTTAAAACTATTAAATTTGAAACATAATGATGAAAATAATAACGGCCCGGGCAATTATTCGAGGTAGTATGGTATACTAATAAAACATTTTCTCATATTTGCTCACCATTTCGACTCCGCATACAAAAACATACAGAATAAAATTTTATTATCTACTCCCATTCTGTTTTACATGATTGTACAATCTGACCCTCCAAGTAATATATACATATAAACAGACAATTAGAAACAATAGATATATTAAAGTCAATCACGTGCAACGAAGAAATATTACAATTACAATTATTCCTTTGCTCTCGTATGTACAATGCATATCATCCAACAAAATATCCAAAAACTCGGTCTGCGTAACATACATAGTTACTTCTCACACGATTATTATTTAAATTTATTGTTATCATGCCACAGCATATCTGTTCAAAAAATGGAAATAAAGAAAGTCATCAAAAAGAATTTTTTTTAAACCAAACTCTTGCACGGTACTCGTCGTCATAGTAACGCGGCCTTAATAGACCCACAAAATTACCACAAGCATATGTAGAAAACTTTACAATATGAATAAACAAGTAACAATATTCAAAAACAAAAGTTACTTTTAACTAAAATACACCTTGCATTTGTTACAACAGGACTTGGTAACAATAAAAAAAAAAAAAATGTGGTACAGTGATTAGTTTTATTGCTTGCTGCAAATAGTTGGCCCCTTAGATTCTACGTGAACTACCAAAACAACTAACTTTCAAGTAATTTTCCAGGAGCACTAACATAATATTTTTAAATGCCCAAAATTTCTTTGTTGAAAACAAGATAATATGTACAAAATGCTAACTTCGTCAACAAATTTATCAAACCTCAAATTAAAATTGGGAGAAAAAAATCATATTGCACTGGCCAAATAACAGTCCGTATAAGTCTAATTTTACTTTTACTTTTTTAAAATTCTAGTATATAAAGTAACAATTGTTTATTCCGCCCTGGATATAATGGCAGCTAAAATGCAACGAGAATTGTCCCGTTTCGTTTAAAACTGTTAACACTGTTAAACTTTGCAATCCAAATATCATACTGACATACAAATACTTTGCATTTCGATTTCAACGACCTATAAAATAATTTCCAGTAATCACGAAAATCCACCAGTACGAAAACAACTACTCGACACGAGTGCGATCTCTTCAAGAGACGAAATAAAACCCACATAATAAAAAACATGTTGCAGTTAGCAGCTCGTTCTTCACAAGATCAAATTTTGAGCAACATTTCACTGTCACTCGTGCGTTGCACAGCCAACCCCACAACTTGCCATTTCACTCAATATCCATCTAAACACTAGCATTTAAATGCTTTTGCACCAAAAATTTTCTTGCTTACGTTTAACAACGTTGCACATGTTTGAACGCACTTTTACATAAAAGTATGAAAGCATACTAGGAAAAAATCTTAATATGTTTTCAAAGTATGTGTGTGTGTGTGTGTGTGTTTGTTAAGACCTACATGGTGTAAAACGCAAAAGTTTTACTACTTCACACTTGATTATCTCATCACCAGAAACCCAGTAATTAGAGGGTGTTGCAGACACGCTAGTAACAGATGCGCGAGTTCTTGATTATGTCATAATTCCATAAATCTAGCAACAATGTTTAGTTACAAGTGCGGGCACCTACTGTTTAAGGAAACACAAAAGCAACATGCTACCAAACGTGGTTTTGTTTCGGGACACTCAACAGTGCGTATGATCAAACTTTCTTAGACACAAACTAGCTTGTACGGATACAGTTGTAGAGCTGTATAAAAATTGCCCTCCCGTTTGAAAATGCAACACTGGGAAATGTTTACAAATACATTCCAGTAAGTCAGGTTAAGAATACAGCACCAATTTGGAATATCCCCACAAAACAAACTAAAACTGACCTTTTTTTAAAAAAATTAACTTGATGGCACTTTACAAAATGTATACTAAAGGTATGGCAATTGGGCAACCAAAGACTACTGCAAATCCTAAGTGACATCTTATAAAAGTTAAATTTTAATGCAAGTCAGGACTGGAACCAATTCTTTGCACTTAAGATACTTAAGTTTATAATTTGCATAAATTTTTTTAACATCCTTGATCTACTTCATTATTTGACAATACTGGTAAAAAAAAAAAGATCAAACAAAATAAGCTCAACTGAAGTCTCCATGAGAGAACAAAAAAGGTGTTGTCACGTTTTCAATTTCAAAATCAGGAGTCGGGAAATCTATCCCATGATGCCAAGACTGCTAAAAATTAAATCCGTGAACTTGTATGAAAGTTTAACAACTAAGAAATTCAGCATTCAGAACAAACAAAAATGCTTTGGTGAATACTTATTTCCGAACACAAATACTTAGGAAATTAAAATTATTTTTCATAAAGCTGTACAAATTTACACATTTGGTATACAGGCACGTAGAGGTGCTGTAAATCATCGAGAGTTGACTAAAATTTATATTTATTTTGATTGCTTTTGGAATTCCAATTCACCCTTTTAACCAGCTCGAAAAAAGCTCAGTGTTGCAAAGAACCAGCCTCTAACTCAAACCTTTTAGTAATTTGCAAAAACTGGAGGGAAAAAAAAAGGGAGATGACACCAATGACATATTAGCTAAATGTCTCCTTTTTTTTAAGGCTGTGTCAGAACTTCATGCTTTTTAGGTTTGTACTTCAAAGAAACATGGTGTATTGATCAAAATTTTAAAAAATAAAATATAGTGCCTGGTGCTTTTATTTTCAACCCGGCTCAATGCCCATAAACCAAGCAATTTTATTTTCATGGCCTAAGTTACTATTTTTTTTTTAAACTTTCTAACCTATCACTGTAGTGAGCAATTCACTTCAAGAAGACATCCAAAGCTTACGGGATTTATTACGTGATGTTAGATACAGTGATCTCGCTCAACTGGCAAGAATTTAGTTACCTGCGCCTGCGTGAACAAGTGAGGATGCTTGCAGGGTGCACCGATACGCATTACATCACCAGGACACGTAGAAAACGGCATGCAACCACATTTCGGCAGTCATCTTTGTAGAAAAGTTTGTTAAACTGATACACAATACGCCTTACTAGGGAGGTTTTACCATTTCTTTCATTACAGCATGGCTATTCAGTAAAATAAAAGTTAGGTATAACTATCCCTTTCACGCAACTAACGCGAGGCATCAGATGACAGGGCAGGAACTAATCCAATCATAAACTACAGATAATTCAAAATTTTGCTACAGCACCATTCGGGCTGAACCTTTAATGCCTTATTGTAATTGTTTTAATTCTTTTTTAGATTTAACTTTGTTTTCAAAGGACCATGTATCCGGAAATATAAAAGCAGTCTACTGAGTACTGACCATGTGGAAGTTGTACCGAAATAACTCAAGTTCAATCCATAAAAAAAAATATCGCGTACGCAACTACATCCACTGCTCAGGGATGCGAGTGCTCTACAGGGAAAAATCTGAAGTTGGATAAGTTTCAGAATTAGTAAAGGTTTTTTGTACACTTTTGCCGACTTGGAACTCAAATGTAAACCAAATGTTTAACTTTGTACAGATTGTCGACATTCAAGTCTAAGAATAATTTGTAACACTAAATTTTGAGCAAGAAAAGTTATGAGTGTTAAATGCTGCAAGTCCCTGAATACAAAGTTATAAGAAACTAGTAAAAATGTCACACGACAAGAAGAGCAGCCTGTCAAGTGCTTTGTCTCAAAGAATTAACACTTCCATACCAGTGTGGCATAGGGTATTCTACTGACTGGGCCCTGTGACGGTTCGTGCCGACTTGGTAATTTTCAGTTGGAATTACCAAGCATAACCCCCGCCTTCTAGCACCATGGCTGCGGCTGGGAACATGACAAACTTTCAAGGTATTCTGCGGGAGATACAAGTCGCACTGTGCGACACCAAACAAAGGTAATTCAGTAATAATGGTTTCAGTGAATGGAATAAAATGTTAGTGGTGGCGTACGGAAAGGTCCTCCGACACATAGTTTCACGTAGTCTAAATGTGCGTGCTTGTATTTCAAAAGAATTTTAATAGTTATGTAAATAAAGTTATTTTTTGAACTGTCAAAAAGTTCACGTAATTAATATTAGGCCACACAGAATAAACAAATATGTTTCAAGCAAAAAATCCCTCAAAGCAGATGCGGAATACAAATTTTATTTTTATTTACTGAAAATTATAATGCGGGATGAGGGTGTTTTTGTTTTAGAGTAAAAATACGTAACAGGTCCTTTATGGTCGATACAAGGTGATAATCTTCTTTCTATCAGTTACATAATTTTTAACATAAACAATTTTAGAAAGTAGGTTATGATTCCTTATACTTGTACCAATCTAAGTAGGTTTAATTGAGCTTATTTTTCCTGTATTAGTATAAATGCATCATCTATAAAACGAACTTGACAATGCACGATGAGCATAGATTTTTTTCTTCTTCAAAAGCTAGAAAACAAAATGTGGGGCATTTTCAAGGATGCGGCAGTGCTTTCAGAAACATTTAGTTTTCTTTTTTATGTGGCCTTTCTTGACCGGCTCATATGCAAAATGTCCTAGGTAGAACTGTGGTCTTGACCCACCTCTGTGCATTTAGTAAGAGAAGAGCCCCGGAAATTTACTTGTGCTCATGTCGACTGCGGCATGTAAATGATCCTACGTATTTCCTAGCAAAATTACCCCTCTCCATCCCGAGATAATTTCAGCAGTAGAAAAGAACGTTTATTCAAGTGAATAAAACTAATAGACCTTGCAAATAACCCTTTTGGAGCTGCCGCCATGGATTTAACGTAGATGGTTTGCTATGGAGGCACACAAACTACCCGTGGCCTTCAACATGTTATAAACTTTAAAAAATTCAGGAGGCCGAAAGCTTTCGTGACTTTAAAAAAACAATCATTGTAATGTAACATGCAAAGGGCTTGTTCTTTCTTAATTTTTTCCATCATCCTACTACAAAAAAAAAGTATTGAAACCTACACATAGATTTGAATGAGTGTAGCAAAAATTTGTCACACAGGCTAGGTAACATTGAGTACATTGGAAGCAAGAACCTATACATGTTATTTGCCACAGTTATTAAATTAATGCTTTTGCAAATTCTTTAATATTTCCAAAATGTGGTTAGACTGAAAATGAACTTGTTGCATCATAAAAAGGATGCAACTGGGTTCGATGTAAAAAGATTAGGAAGAAATAAGAATTAACAAAATTTGAAAACTAGACTAAACTATGAGAATTGGAACCCTTAGCCTAATTCTTTAAAAGTTCATACTGTAGCAATTTTATTTCGTGTTTCGATGAGCACAGTCATTGTCCACTTTTACCTCCTAAACGTGCAATAAAATTGTAAAAGCAATCATCTCAAAGGTGTACATCACTTTCAACTGCCTAAGTTATTTCACCAGGGAGAGGGGCAACTCTTTGTCATTTCAATGACTGATTCTCAGACTTTCTCGTGGCTCTGACTAACAATTCGTATTATCTCTGGAAATCAAAGCACTCCACCAATACTCATCATTCAAATACGCCAGGTCCGTTTAATGCATTCTTGTCTAATTTAGGCCTAATTGAGGACCTAAATAAAATATGCTATGCATAAACGTGTAGAGGTGTACTGAGATGGCTCAACATACTTACCATTTTCTTTTTAATTCCCCCATTCCAAAACTACTAAGCAATGAAAAAAAAAATCCATGTTCAGTTATTGGGCTCTCAAGAATTTGCACGTCACGAAAAACCCGGGGCCCGGGTGGGCACATTTGCAAGGATGTGCAGCACCCTCTGGCAGATGAAATAACAGCTTACCAACATCCTAACATTTTTGCTCAGATTTTTGGAACACGACTGTGCGTGGCAGACAACCACAACAATGCCACATTCAATAATAACAACAATATTCTTAATTTCCTAACAATTCAGAAAGTTTGATCATATTTCTTTTAGGAGTAAGCAGGTGTGAGTTTTAACTACACATACAGTGCTACGTTACCTAAGCTTACCTGGTGCGGCATGTTTATGAATCTGTTTACCTGTTTGTTATTGTTTCATGAATACAAAAAACCAAATGATTACCTTTGAATCTCTTTTCACAGCTAAAGATGCTAAAAGCTAAAACGGAACATTGAAAAGGATAAACTGGCCTTTTTTTACTGCAAAAATGGGTCTCAAATTTTTTCACATTTCATTTTTGTTAAAAACATTGTTATCATTCCTAACCTTTGCTACGGATTAATTCTATTGTCGCATTGTTGACACATTTTAATGGACACTTGAGGACCGTTAACAGCAAGAGCACCTTTAGATTTAACTAACAGGGCTTAGAGCCCTAGAAAAGTTTTTGCAGTTATCTCTCCGGATGCTTCTATTAAGTCATAACACGGAAAAAAAAAAAGAAAGAAACTATTCTCACATAAAACATCTATGAAAGATCTAAGTAAAAAAAAATGGATGTACAATGTGCCTTAACAATACAGCATATTGCAGTTAAGAACGAGCTATGTAGACAGGGTTTCTGGAGAATTGGCTTCTTGACTGGACAAAGACAGATTCACATCTGTAAACAAGAGAAAAATTACATGTTAAACATTAAACAAGGATATTAAAATAGCACCATTTTTACACTTGATGGCAGCCGGCATAAACATTACTGAATATTTGTTGGGAAGAAAATAGAACACATGCAACTTACTCCCAATGAAAATGTAATGGCGAAAACGGACAATTCAGTCGTTTTACTCTGGTTGTTGTTCATGACAAAAAGTACAACTTACGCCTAACCAAGAAGTCTAGGTTTCAATGTGAAAACTGGCAATTTTTGACTGTTTCTACTAATCAACTTTTTGTTCCCTTAATTTTTTGCTGCAAGATTTTGCTTCAGACATTTAACGATTAAGTTTCAATTGCTTGATTACTGAAGCCCATTTACTCCATCATTAAGTGATCTGGTCAAAGTTCCGCAATTAGGTTTTTCCAAGGAGAGGTGTGCACGGCCAAATGTTGGGGCTTCTTCGGGAGTAACAATGTATGGCACAAAAGGGCTCCCAACTCAAACCAATCAATACTGAATTTTGTCTTTTTTTGGGCCCCTGACTTGTAAATTTTGGTCCCCCTGTCACTTGGGGCCCAAGGAACCTTTGCACCACCCGTAATCGCGGTACTGTCTGGTTTCAGTCTAGCATTAAGCAATACAATACCCTATTTTCATTTATTCACGAATTTAGTTTAATGGATTGTCCCTGCTCCAAATTCTAACATAATCAACAGTTTAAACGAATTTATTACACAATTATTACGAAAAGAAACCTGCGCAATTGATGGAGGTAGGTATGTTGAGTTTGATGGCACCCGGACAACTTGGCCATTGGCCGCAGGAACTACCCTCTTAAGTTGACAATGGTTTTCGTTAACTGCAGATAGTAAATCTGTCTGCAGCTAACGGAAACCAATGCCAACTTAGATGTCTAAACACTTGATGTTGTTTACTTTGAAAACTAAAATTCGTCTTGAAAATCTGGGAAAAAAGTGTCCAATTTCGAAGGCCAAACATATGTGTTCAATACCATTGCAAATTTTCAACAGTCCTTTTTATTTGGAGATGGAAATCACACTCGACTATCTTCGTCAAACTACAGTGTTCCTGTTGCTACCCTTTGCAAGAGGAAACAACAGGGTAGCAACGGGAAGAGAGTTGCCCGACGAACATAGTCGACTGCGATTTACATCTCCAGAAATTAAGGACTGTCAAAAATTTGCAAGGATATTGAAAACCTCTATTTGGACTCTAAAATTGTGCTGATTTGTTCCACAGTTTCAAGACAACTTAGGTGCAAGTTCCTGCGACCAACAGCCATGTAGGCTGGGTCCCATCAAACTCAACTTACCTACCTACATGTAAACACAAAAACAACTATAACTTGAAGTGGACGAGTTCACTACAAGTTCGAATCCTTCCATATCAAAAGCACACAATCTCCAACGGAAAATACCTCTCTGTATTTCACACATTTTCGACAGTTTTGAATTCAATCTCACGCTAGAATTAACTCCTATTGTCTACTTCAGGTTTACGAAAATGAGCGTTTCCTTCGTTCACATCCCGCTGTACGTCAGTGTCCGAGTTTTGAATACGCTTTCCCTGTAGTCTCTTGTACTTGTCAGGAGCACCGACTTGACTCTTCCACCTTTGCCGAAGTTGGTCATAGAGATCACAGAGCACAGTTTACTGGATTGCTAGTGTTGCTGGCTATTGGATATTCATGAGACTTGTTGTTTCTTTCATGTGCTTTAACTGCCAGTGATTCAAGACATCGGAGGTGTTTGTCTACGCATAATTGGAAGCCAACAATGTTTGAGTATTACTCCAATCAATACAATGTTTGGTACTTTTGTGCCATTTTCCTCTTTACCAAATCTTATAAAAGCCATGTGTTGGCGTACCCAGTGGCAAACTCCCTTTCTCGTCTCCCCTCAATACACGGCATTGCAGTCACCACAAGGCACCCTACACGTGCCCTCTTTGGTGTTCCCGATTTCCTTCACGGCTTCTTCCTCATCCGTCAGTACTTCGTAGGTATTGCACCCTTGCTTCTTGGGTGCCTGTCTACGCAAAAGTTTGTACTTCAGCGCCTTCTGGTTGTGAACGAAGGTCTCGTAGCCCTGAAACTGGGACCTAAGGATCCGTTGCAGCAATTACCATGGCTCATTAAGTATGTTAGCCCCACTCGCTTCACCTCTTCTTTGACCACTTGCGAGCTTCGTCTTCCTCCAGTGCTTATTACTTTTTAACTGTGCTTGCTGTGAGGGTGCGCACGCCGCCACCGCATGCCTAAGGCGCCCACCTCACAGCTAGATCATAAGCAGCAGTGTCAGACCGCAAGCTTGCGAATATTGTCTTGGCGAGAAGCCAGGTGCACGATGGTTTTAGCCTAAGTTGTTAATGATTTATGCAGTAAAAGAGATATAAAACTCAGCAGTGAGGTGTAGCCTGGCAGACATTCTCAGTTATTTGGCGCCCAAACGTGAAAGAACCAGCAATATTTCGAACTGTTGGTAAGCGAAAATGACGAACTTTTCTCGAACGAAAATTGGTGGTCATGGCGGGCCACGTAAAAGGCTTATTAGCAGGATGGACCGAGCCTGAACGATCTACCACCCCCCAGAGGACGTTCAGGAACCATGTCAAGACGAGGGCACAGACTCGGAGGCAGACGAAACTGCCGCTGAGGATGATGAGGCAGACGCCGGCGAGCGGAGAATCAGACGAGGAGCAACCAGAGAAAAATGGCCAAGGAGACAACGAAGAAGATGCAGGAAGTCAGGCAGAGTGCAACGACGGTGAAGAGCAGCCTGATGAATGAGTCAGTGAGGGACAGCCAAAACGCATCATTCGTCCGCCTGCCAGGTACAGGATCGATGTCGTGCAGTCCAAAGGCATGCCAGGAAGACCGAGCTTTCCCTTCGATCGTCATGTAATGGTCAAAGATTCCTCCGAAAGGAAGAACAAGAGAGTTGCAGCCAGACTTCGAAGGTCCATTCCACATTCTCGAAGAAAACCCGAAGGGGACCTGCACATTGCAGCATGTCAGGAAGTCTAAAGACATACGCAAAGTCAACGAGGAGACGATTGCTTCTCTAGATGCAACTTGGTGCGTTGGTATGAGGAAAGAACCACGCAGGTGGTCCGCAGGACCGACACCTCTTTGACGATGATTACTCAAGTCTATTCTCTGACGAGGATGAGGACCGGCATCCATCATCTGTGGAGGATGTGATCACTCATCACCCTGTTACAGGATTGTCCGCCTTAGAGTGGACGGTTCTGCATCACTAGTACAACTGAGCAAGTTTTGAAAGGGAAGTAGCTCAACTGAAAGCGATGGCAGTGATTCTGAGTTACCAGTTGATGTGAGGCATTGTTCAGAAGTAAAGTACCCTGAATGAGCTGATGACCAGTGAAACCCGTAACAGTATGGAAGGATGAGCAGATGGAATAAGTGCCTAACCAATGAGTTGGAGATGGAATAAATGCCGCAATCTTGGCCTAATGAGTTGATCCACCCGCTTCTATTTGCACCTTTCCCATCGAACTGTTTCACCGACAATGAGGACGCCGGTCGCCGAGTTGTTAGCAGTGAACAAGGATCTGTGAACAGTGAATGTATTCGAACTGAAGTCAGGAGCTGTGAAGAGCTGACATTTTTTGTTGGGAGATATTCCAACCATGAACTAAGCCACGGGGCACGGAGCCCCATGGCAGAATTAGCGCGACAGACAGTTGACGGCCGCCGCAGACAAATTTTGGCCAAATTTCTGCAGTTTTGTTGTCAATTTTTTGACCGATTTTGACATTCCAATACAGTAACCATTTTAATCGTCTTGACGAGACCTTTCCATCGGTGGAATAGCCAGATCAATAGAATAAAGCACTGAAAAGTTATTCCATAAAAACCAATAAACATGTGAGTAAATACATGATAAAAACAGAGTCCGACAGTTGGTGTCGCTGACAGTTGCAGAAAGTTCTGCCCCTGGGCGCGTGTGCTTCTAATGAACTAAGTCGCATCAAGGCATCCCTTGAGCGGAAATCTTCAAATTTCAAGGACTAAGACGGATCAGGGAAGTTCCTGGCCACAAAATCTCCTATGTATTAATCTTTTTGCGAGGTCGGATGTTGTTAAACTTTTCGAACCACTTCGCACCTTACCTACGTCGTTTTTATATTCCAATTCCTAAGTAACAAACCGGCCTGAACCGGCACGCACCTCTGGAGGGGGGAGGGGACTGTGAAGGTACGCATGCCGCCACCGCATGCCCAGGGCGCACACCTCACAACTTGATCGTAAGCGGCAGTGTCAGACCGCAAGCACGCGAATATTGTCTTGGTGAGAAACCAGGCGCACGATGGTTTGAGCCTAAGTTGTTAATGATTTATGCAGTAAAAGAGATAGAAAACCCAACTGTGAGTCTTTCGTGTTTGCCGGGCAGGACATTCTCACATTGCCTCCTTCATTCGGCTCGCCAGGAACTGATGGCGATACAAGTAGCGGAAGCCCATTTGCAGCAAGCTAAAGGGAAATTTCTGAAGCTAGGGTCTCTGGCAGAGCCCCTAATCAGCTAATGACGTAGGCAAGCACAGTTAAAGTAGAAAGTCCGGGAGGGAGACCAAGCTCGCAAGCGGTCAAAGAAGAGGTGAATTGAGTGGGGCTGACTTACCTAAACAGCAGAGCTGAGGAGCTGCAATGAATCGTTAGGTCCCAGGACTTCGAGACCTTCTTTTGCAATCAAAAGGGGCTGAAGTCCAAGCTATTGCAAAAACAGGCACCTGAGAAGCAAGGGCGGAGTACCAACGAAGTGTGGAGGGGAAAGGAAGAATCACGAACACCAAAGAGTGTAAGGACCCTTGTGGTGGCTGCGATGCCATCTACACAAGGGAGATGAGAAAGGGAGTATGCAACAGGATACACCAACACATGACTGACACAAGATTTGGTAAAGAGGAAACGGCGTCGCAGTACAGCATAAAATACCACACATTGTATTGATTGAAGCCACATTCAAACATTGTTGGTCTCCAATTCTGCCAGAGACAAACACCTCCTATGTCCTATGTCTTGAATCGCTGGTAATTAAAGTGCATGAACGAAACAACAAGCCTATCATGAATATCCAAGAGCCAGTAACACCATCTATCCAGTAAACTGTGCCCAGTGATCGCCGGTGCGCCTGACAAGTATGATAGGCTACAGGGAAAACATGTTCAAAACTTGGACATTGACTTACAGCGGGATGTGAACCAAAGAATCACTCATTTTCGTAAGCCTGAAAAAGACAGTAGGAGTTCATTCTAGTGTGAGATTTAATTCGAAACATCGAAAATTTGCGAAATAAAGAGAGGTTATTTTCCGTCCGCTATTGTGCATTTTTAACATGGAAAAATACGACCTACCTACATGTAATAATTTTGTAACAAATTAGTTTAAACTGTGAAGTTGGAACTTGGAGGAAGAACAATCTAATAAACTTAATTCGTGAAGAAATATAAGAATAAAGGCATTGCCTTAAGGCTAGATTGAATTCGGATCGTGTACGTTAATGATTGCATTATTGCATTCTTTTCCGTGATAGAGAAATCTCCCTCCCTGGACAGAAGTTTAGAAAATAGATTACTATATTCTTTTTAAACGCCCATCCCCCAATTTTCGCCAAGTAAACTGCAGAAGTTCATGGGCGTTTAATACAGCAGTTCCCAACCTTTTCTACAATATTTCTCCCCATTGGATACAGCATGTAATGGTGCCCCCTCCAAATTGCTATGTAATTTTTTTTTACACTATGATGAGACAGTGTAAAAATTATTGTCATTTTTGCTGCCAGGTGCCAGGTGGGTACAAAAAATGTTTGTAGACTGCACAAAAAATCTACACATATTTATAAACTAAGTTACTAGTAATTTGACTCCCGCCAAGGTTAGCCCAATTTTATGGAGAAAGACTGCAAATATAAAAATAATATGCTGTCTGCATATTCACTGGTTCACTGGTGGTTAGTGAGTTCAAGGAATTCTATACTGTGTGTTAGTTCGGGGAAGCTACGAGACAATTTGCACGATAAAATGATAAAAAGGGTTGCCTAGCACATAAAATATAGAGGCAAAAGAGACAATAGGCTTAATGGTAAAAAATACACACTAAATACAGTAAAACCTCTATTATCCGAACTAATTGGGACCGAAGGGTTTTCGGAAAATCGAAAATTCAGATAATCTAATTTACATGCAAAATGAAAGAGGAAAATATTTTTTCTTTACTCAGTTTTAGTGTTTGTGAACTATGCTTGATTGTATGAGACTACTGAAAAGAAAATTTTGCATGAAATGACTCCAGGACCATAAATAAAGCAAAGTCAATGCTTATTCTTCCTCTAAAAAAGGGCAAATTTCTGAATATTTTGGAAGAATGGGTGTTCGGATAATCACGGTGTTGGGATAATCGGGGTTCTACTGTACAGCCAGACTTTGGTTAAGTACATATTCGACTCATGTTTGGTTAAGTCATCTCAACTCTTATTCGACCAAGATGACGTGAACAAGACTCAAACTAATGCTGACAGGAGCTCCGAGGACAAAGGCAGTAAGAGCTGTGAGCTGGAGTATGTTGGTTCGTAGTCTGGTCATGTCATCTTAATATTGATCATCGTCCATAATGAAGGCTTAAACAGACCTCAATTTTGATGCCAAACATTCAGTGAAATAGAGCCCCAAACAAGAGTAGTTTCTGCTTTTCAGCCGAAACCAGTCGGATCTTGTGCTTGTTAAAATGAAATTAAATCGTAACTTTTGTGTATAATTTTCACTGTTGTCATATTGTCTATCCTTCACGTTCGTATAGTTTACGTTGATTTATGTATACTGATTAATTTATTGCACAAAAGCAAGGGTTAACTTAAATGAAAATTGAAAAAAAAAGGTTCTTCAGGTTTTCTTTTTTGTGACATGTATTTCCCAATTCAAGTCAAAAGGACAGACCAGCCACACATGGGCGTTTAAAAATAAGGAACATTGATCTTTATAGGCTATAGCAGTGTAGACATGGGCAACATTTCTGTGACAACATTTCTGTGATATTTACTTAATACGTTGTTGAAAAAAACCATTGTTTTGGTCATCTTACTTTGGCTTCGAAAAATTTACTTACAGTTGAATATGCCTTGCCAAACTCAGTTCAAGCTTTAGTATCTTGCCATTTTACCTGAGAATTTTCTGTTATTGCTTAAGAATAATCTTCTTCAGGCCAAATCAAAAGACTTGCAAAAAAATTCCACCTGCTCTCGCCGCAACTCCTTACACTTCCACAACATTTGAATTCAGACTCAAGGCGTATTCAACTGTAAGAATTACTTGATACATTTCTGTAACTGCAGAAAAGTAGATGGAACTATAGTGATACCACAATGATAGCTTATGAGTAGACAACCATAGTGCATCACATTTAGTGCATAAGGTTAGGAGGCATAAGAAACATGAAACACGCTTGAAACATACTAACCTGTTGTGTCAAGTCGAGACTGTGAAGATCCTAACTCTTCTGATAGGAAGCACAAATTCAAATTGAGTCCATTGCTGCCACATGGTGATGTAACAGGCGGACTGCAGAAGGAATCTTTGTTATCCAGTCGTATTCCGTTACTGCAGAATACAGTGTTGGCTACAACATTTTGATCTGTTGATGCACTATTGCCAACGAGCCTTTGTCGAACAACTGATGCACTCACAGACGCTGTGTCATTGTGATTGAAGTGAAGCGAATGAGACGTTTCATCATTCACTGTTTCACTCTGTGTATTACTAATTTTTTCACAGTCTGTAGTTGGATGCATCAAAGAGTCTGTTGCAACAGCAGGCTTTAGTTCCACACTGCCCTTGGGAGTTGTCTGAGGGTCCCTCCTCAGTACGACATTGCACACACTTAACACTGTGTCAGATTTTGCAATACTAACAGGGTTGCATTCGCTTTGTAGCAAACGTTCTGTTGCTTTTGGCAAATCAGACCTGGAACAACTGCTTAAGAGAGCCACATCACTATTGTTGGATAGCTTATCTGCACCAACACTGAATTCTGTAGAACACAAGGAAGATGATAATGACGAATGGCTTTCCACAGACGGTAGAACTTGCACCCGACACGACGTACCACTTGGGCAAACTACATCTTTCTGATTTGAAGAAATACTAGTTGAGCTGCATGCCGCATGAGGAATATCATCCTGAGTAGTCTGTTGTTCAGGAGTGGAGAGGCTTCGTTTCAAGACAGAACTGTACGACTCTTTTCCCGGAAGATATACTGCATCTTTATATTTATCCAAACCACTGGGTTTGTAAGTATCTAGCTTTCTGTCCTCACAACATTTTGAATCAGATTCATCGAAGCTGTGAGCAAATGAACCACGTTTGGAGTTCTTTGAACCTAACGATGCACCTCCACGAAGTTGCTGGTGTGAATGAAGGTGGGTAGAATGGCTTGGTTGACATGATAGCCTATCAAGTTCTGCATTTACTGTTTTATCACCAGGAACGGTTTGCGTGGGGGTATTGGAATTTACATTTGGTTTATCTAGTTTCTCTTCCAAGGATTCATTGCCTTTGCTAGGCCTTGGTGGTGTATCTGGAGAGTGAAGTTTACTAGACGAAGCATTTTCTTGCGCCCTATCTAAAGAAGAACTAGTTGTACTTACAGGATCATACGGCAAACTCTGATATTGTCTTTCACTTTCGTCGTGTACTTTTGTATTACTTGTGTTCCTGAGACTTAAGTTCAACTCCACTAGCTGTTTTTCTATGAGAGCGTCGAGAGTTAACGTGGCTTGGCGCACCATCGACTTCCGCTCTCTGCCTTTTGCAGAAGTGGGGCCATGATAGCTGCCGGTTGACTTTCTCCTTACCAGACCTTTACTGTCGTGCTCGCTATAAGTTTTTCGGAGTTGCGGACGTTTGCTTTGCTGCACCCCAACTAATTGTAAAACAGGTTCGTAAGCATGTTCTGGTATTGGCTCGGATCCTCTTCGAATGACAGGAACATTGCCATTTTCGTCAGGCACAGGTATGGAAGAAGAGCCCTGACTTGCCTGAGTTACGGAGTTGTTTTCTACACGGCTGACATCCCGCGACATTGTTGATGATGAATTGACATCCAGAATGTTGTCCGCACTTGGACAAGTGAAAGGAATTGTTTTACCTTCACTTTGGAAGGACGACCCTGAACCACTCTCCTTGTTCCCTGCCGTTTCCGTATCATCATACACAAGAACTGCCAAGGGATCAGACTCATCCAAATTTGTACTTTTTAATTCTGCAGTCAAACTCTCTTGAAGCAACTTGCCCAGTGATGCGCAAGTTGCCTCAACAGTAGCCACACTTCTAGCTAATTCAGCCATCACAACATTCTGGTACTGGGGATTGCTGCCTTTGGAAGGTGGAGAGTCGGGGGACATAGGAGGAGTTGCAGACAGGTCGATGCTGCCTTCTTTGGAAGAAGAATTGCTCTTAGGGATTCCCCCTGCAAAGAGAAGCACGCAAGATGGCTCAGCTAGATGAATTTGACGAGAACGAGTAGGCGACACAGCACCTTTAGGAGAGTCTGGACTCTTACCAGAAGTGTTTAGTTTTCTTTGATGGGTTGTCGGGCTTCTGACAGGCGATACCACTTCAGTAGAAGGCGACGTAATTCGATTTTCTTCGCTCTGGCTAGGAGAAAGAAGTTTTGAATTTCTTTGCACCGGCAATGATCGAGGAGTAGAAATTTTAATGTCTGGTACATTCTTACTACTGTTCTCTCGACTAAGACGTGAGGCTACAAAAGTATCGGTTAAGCTTTCTTTTCTTGAGTAGACAATGGAACCAACGGGAGCTTTTGTATTTGAAACTGGAGAAACTACAGCACTCGAAACCGATGAACCAGGAAGTTCGTTGGTTGGGTCTACTGGTGAACTGGGTGGTGCCATCATCCCAGTGCCACAATTTTGTGAAAGTGGCGAATCAATAGGCGAACATGGAGGAGCAACAAAGCCTAAACCCACAGCAAGATATCCAGGAGGGTTCATCTTTGGTGAAGGACCAGCAGTTGCTGCAGCGATTCTGGCACGGTCACTGCCTGTGCTAAGTTCAGAGCCAGGTGTCGCAACTCCACTATCGGACGACATTGCGGATTCAGAACAAGACACCCCAACACTGAACCTGCCACTGACCACGGAAGCAGGCGGGCCTTTTGTACGCCAATTCCAGCATGCAATGCTGGCGAAGGAAGGGTCTTCTTCGTTGGCACTTGCTACTGATGGGGACCTCTCCCTAGTTTCTATAGATGGGCTGAACACTGGAGTGTCTGGCATGGCCCAGTCACTCTTGGATAGACTCGTGTCAAGAGAAGGACTGACATCTGAAAACGATGCTGTAGACATGCCGCTTGGATACGACCCTGGACTTAAGGTGGGTTCAGAAATTGGAGATATTTTAGAAACACTTACAGAGGCCTTCACGTCCATTTCACTCTCAGCTGGAGATGGAGTACACGGAACCGAAGCTGGTGTCGAAGATTTGTAGCCAGAGACCGTTAAACTACCAGAAGATGACGAAGATGAAGTTAATGATCTACTCGATAATCCTAGGTCATCAGTCACAGTTAGCGAGGTAGTTTCACTAAAATCACTAATACTACTTGCAGTTTCTGCAGGGGTGTTGGGAGGTGCATCCCAGCCAGGCTGAGTAACAGCACTTCGAGTTTCCGGAAATGTGAATGTTGTCATTGGTGTTGGTGTACTGCTTGAACTACTTGATAATGACGTGGAAATAGGAGAATGTAATGATATCAAGTCTGAAGGCGACCCCAGTGTCCTCAAAAAACTGTCAGTAGAAGTTGCTGCGGATAGCATCTCACTGCCAGCAGGAGACGATGGTGGAGCACATGCCCCTTTGGTGACAGCAGAAATCAAAGTTGACGGTAGTGATGAGGAAATAGAGGTTGTTGTAGTCACTATAGCTGCACCTTTAGAACATGCAGCTGTGACTGAAACAGTTAAATCCTTATTCAAACCTACTTGAGGACCGCTTACAGGTGATACTGTGAACATGGGCTTATGCGCTTGGTGACGCTTAACGTCATTTGAACTACCAGGCGTTCCGGCTTTCATTATACTCTTTGTAGAACTTGTAGATGAAAACACAGACTTGGGGATACTATTGGGTGTCATGATACGCAGAGGAGACGAAACGGGGCTACCGATAGGAGAGGCCGTTGGTGAAGGTAATGGGGTGCAGCCAGGGGAAGGCAATGGTGTGCACCCCGGCGAAGGAAGTGGAGTATTTCCAGGGGATGGAACTGGTGATGGCATTGGCGTACTGCCCGCAGACGACAACAGTGTATCACTAGTATCCATCACCACTTTACAAACACGAAAGCGACTTTTCGGTGGACTCGGGCAACCTGCAGGTGGACTTAGC
This sequence comes from Lithobius niger, assembly GCA_023313725.1. Lineage (NCBI taxonomy): Eukaryota > Metazoa > Arthropoda > Chilopoda > Lithobiomorpha > Lithobiidae > Lithobius > Lithobius niger. The sequence goes on along the minus strand of JAHWFP010069931.1, from coordinate 44,177 downwards.
AGAGACGGGTTGACGGATCGTAATGGTGCACGTGGAAGTCCTATGGATGTTGGTGGACGTGCACTGGCTTCACCTTCAGGCAGAACAATGATTGGTGTTGAAGGCTGGGAATCGGAAGAGTTTAAATGCTGAATGTACGACCCTTCGTGTGGGATGGTCCTTAAAGGTGAACTGTAAGGATTCGGATGATGTCGTACAGGCGTACAACCGGCATTTTTTAATTCCTCTGGTGTACCCGAATTCCAAGCCTCACAACTTTTAGGAGAAGATGGCACTTGATCCCACAAACTGAGTAGGCGACAAACAGATTCGCTTAATTTTTCTTCAGGTTCTTCCAGCTCTATTTGCTTGCGCCTTTTTTCTTCAGCAATTCGGACCTCCTCAGCTTCTTGATGATTGCGCTCACAGTACTCAATAATTTCAAGCAGCAAGCGTTGGTGCTGATCCTGCATTTCTTTCTACATAAAAAAAAGAAACAGAAAATTACCCCTATGTTAAGCTTTAAAAACTGAAATCAAAGCAAATTAATAAAAAAAAGCCACAACTGTAACTAAGCAAAACCCAGGCAACCAAATATGCCAACTGTACAAGCCGATAACTAAACGTCTAAAACAGTAAAAATAAAAAAAAAATAAAAACTGCACTAGTTTATGGATCCATGAGGAAGCATAGTATTGCAGTCAGCCTTATGATGGAGGTGAAAATGTTCAAGACTACAGTTTACTGCTTTATTTATTTATTATTTTATGTTCATGAGAAGACTAATTAGAAATTATCACCTGTTCCTATGAACACGAACAAAAAGACTAAAATTGCAGGGCCTGCACCTGCTTAATTTTAGTTTTTATTGCCTAACCGAAATAAACATTACCTGTTTTTATAGCGTTTCCCTCCTTTTGAACTTTTATTCCCCTAGAAACTTGAAAGTTGGCTTCCCAACCGGGCTTGTACTACTGCGCATGTGCAGAGTTGGGGTGGCTATATATATTCGGCGCAGCCGTCCGATGGCATTATTTCTCCTCACCCAGAACCTAGACAATGGAGGGGAGGCATGGGTGGGAGTTAAGATAATGCATATTTTCAGTTAGGCAATAACTAAAATTAAGCAGGCATGCCCTGCAATTTTAGTCTTTTTATAGCTAACGAAAATATACATTACCTGTTTTTTATAGCGGACTTTGTAACCCGGAGGAGGGATAGGTTCGCTGTCCCCTCGCATACAAGCCGGCATCCCCGGGAACTAGTTCCTGGCGAAGACAACCCTGAGTCCTGGACCAATTTCACTAATAACCGAAACAACACGCGGGCTGAGGAGCGATCCGCTGTTTTTGAATGGTAACATCTTTAAGTGAGGTCAGGCAGTGCGGTAATTTATCATAATCTAGTATGGTTAAAGAAGCAGAAGAAGGCACCACAGCAGGGGTCTTAACACCGTGGGGTACAAGATAGGAAATCAGAAAATAAATACCGAAAACGCCTACCTTGCTGGGAAGATGGTGCTCCCATGTTAGAAGGACAGGCGGATGGTGTTGTAGCTGGTACAAGAAGAGCTGAAAAGTGAATATCGTCCGCAGGATGAGAACTGAAGGCACAAGAAGCGTGAATGATGAATCATTGTAGATAGTGTCTGTGGTTACTGGACGTATGCTGAAGAGGACTGCGGCGGATGCAAGGAACGGACAGTGTCCATAAAGTGGATCGTAGTAATCACAGAAGGAGAAAGTACACTTATTGAAGGCGGAGCAAATATGTCATCAAATTATAATACAGAAGTTGGAGGAATGATGGCTGGTGAAAGCCAGGTACTGCAGAGAGAAGTGGAGACCGATTCATGGTAATGTGAAGACGAGATCTTGAGTAGCTAGGCGAGGATCGTGATTGCACCGTCTCCAAGTGGGAGGTGGATGAAGTGGGATCCTCACTAAAAAGTTCGAAATGGTTAAGAATTTTGAAGACACACTTGGAAAAAGTTTTAAGGGAGGACACGGAATCCTAAAGCAACACCTGAAGCCTTGCTGCGGCACGGGGAGAATGGCATCACGTCCGTGGAGGATGATGAAGTTCCGGTGATACCGTGGTACACAGGGACGAAGTTCGGAGCATTATCGTATTGCTATACTGAATACAGTGATTTTTTGGAATTGATTTGTGGCAATCGCATCCTTCAAAAGTGTCACAGGAGAGGCGGAGGCCGATGGTGGAGGATCGTCATCCGGTGTGTGATAACCACAGGTTGTGGACGAGGGACCTCGAAGTGGAGATGGCAACGGCGAAGGAGCCTCTTGGTGAAGTTTGGCTAAGACGGGTGAAGAGGATGCATCCGCAGGATGAGGACATGACGGTGGCTGGGTTGTAGTTGAGGATGGAGCAAGTCTAAGGCTGTGTGTGCAGTAACGAGCGCACTAGTAGGTGGGGAAGCAGGAATCGGTGAAACCCAGGCGTTACGTCCGCGAAGCAGAGCATAATTTATGCGAAGGGAACGGTAACGCTGGTTTATAAGCTCAAGTTCGTTAGATTAAGCCTCGTTCGCAGCACGGAGAAGATCGTTTTCTGATTGGATGGCCTCTGCAGACGCAGCCGCTCCTGTATGTAAAAATGTCGTGGTGGATTGAGCGGAGCAAAGAGTATTGAGCTCCGTGACGAACCCATCTAGGTATTCAAAAAGAAATTTTAGGTTGAAGTCTAGGTGCTCTTGTTCCCTGGCAAAAAGATGTAAACCCCTAGTGAAAGCTGTTCCCCCGGGAATGGAGTTGGTTTTGAAGGGGACGGCACGTTCGCTGGAGAGAATGTTTGAAAAGTCTTGAGAGGGGATGTAGAGGGAACACGGGTTGGAGAGGATAAGGACGCCACAGGTCGTTGTACCTTGAGGATAGCAGAGACGGTTTTGGAGTCGAGGATGGCGTCCTAGTGGGAACGAGTTGTTGATGGGCGACTTAGATTTTTATACATGTCTTGATCCGTGACGTTCCAGCTATTGCGGGAATTACTTTGGTATCTGGAAGGGCAGGTCGTTTCAGAGGATGGATGGCAGGCAGCGGACCCGACGCAGGACGTTTGGTGGCTTTCTTTGGCAATGAAGGAATGGTTGAACTCGGAGCTTGGATTTGTGATTGTTTAAGGGCCCATAGCTGTTCCCGCTTCTTGGCTGCACGTTGCATTCTTTGCCGTGATTGAAGCTGCTTTCTTCGAGTGAGCATCCATTGGCTCGGTGAAATAGAAATGCAGATGCGGCAGTTGCGTGATCGGAGTGTAGGTAGGATGGAGATGATGTAGGGGCCGTGAAACTGCCGCGTCCTTTCCTTCCTCTCCACCCCCCCCCTTTATTTTTTTTTTTGCATCGTTCAAAGTGCGAACGGTCGGAGATTGCAGGGAAAAGGAGAGGTGGTAAGCTATAAGTCGGTGAAGGAGGAAGATAAGGACATAGGCCTGTTGGATGCGTTTCTTGCTTGTCCGTAGATGCCTCTTGGTCGGATAAAGAGTGGAGGATCGATCCCTATAAGGGAGCAGAGGACGGAAATTGAAGCGGATGACACATGGAACGCTATTGTAGCTATGAAGGGATGTTGGTAGTTTGAAGAAGCTGATAAAGGAATGGATTGGCCATAATAAAAGGGTAAAGGGCCAGAGCTAGAGAAAAGTGGCATAGCAGGATCGACCGTGTTAGAATGAAGTCGAACGAGGAGGAATGAAGTGTGTCGGAGGTAGCACATAATGTGGTGCATAAAAGGATAAGGATCAGGATGTGATGTAGTGGGAACGGGTCCAAAAACGATGAAATGTTGTGTCCTGGTCCTCATGCGGACTGAGTTGTCTTTCCTTGTGTGATTTATGCAGTAATATATTATTATTATTATTTTTATATCATTCAATTATTATTTTCTTTATTGAGAACAAAAATCAGAAACGGAGCAAACTGTGCGTCCGCCCGGGTTGAAGGATTACGGCATGTTGGTACTGGTTCGATCCGGAGAATGCTGACTGCAGGAAGGTGTAATGACGGACGTGCAGGAGAAACTGAAGAAGTGAGTATGGGTGATGGTACAGGACAAACCGAGGGATGCGTGTCTAAGCATTCCGTTGGCGGTAATGGCAGAGCAGCAATTCCCGGGATTGAAATTTTTCGAGAACGAAAAACAGAAGGAGACCTCGTGAGGGATAATAAATCTGGAGACTGTCGTCCTAAGACAGTGTAATGAATGTCGAAGTTTGGCGAGGATGGCGATTCATCACAAAACAGGTCAACGAGGACAGGCGAAGGAGGAGCAGCAGGATCGTGTCCCAACGCATGGTGAGAAGGATCGTGAGAAGAACACCGTGTAGGTGAAGTGGCAGGATCGCAAAAAAGTCAACGCAAGGTCGAGAATGGAACGGGCAAGCGGACGAGGTGCGATGGATGGAAAGCAGGTGAGAGCTTGTCCAAGGAGCCGAGAGGAACAGTAATAGCAGGTGAAGGTAAAGATGAGAACGAACGGGAATGTATATGCCCGTGAAATGCATGACTACCAGGTGGAAAGGATGATTTACTGGAGGAGGGTGCTTGTGAAATGCAAGGGGTGCGTCCCGTAATGGACCGGCCCTTATGAAAAGCACCCCCGGTTGCTTCCGATAGAAAGGAGGACAGCAGTGCCGAGAAGACAGCGGATGGCGTATTGAGCGGCTGTCGGACCGCTGGATAGGAGAGCGTCCTGAACGACGGTGTGGCACCTTCGGAGGCGGATTTATCCTTGTCCTAGGAGAGGATGGATTGGCCCTTCGTCCGGCTGTTCCTAAAGTTGGGATGAGGGTGGTTGGGAGAGAATCTTCAACCGGGAGATCCTTGGAAGCAGAAAGCATCCTAGTAGAGGTCATCCTGAGATATGAGGATGAGAAGGACACGAGATATCCCGAGATATATATATATCCCGAGATATGACGATGGGAGGACGACGCTTGCTGTTCCAGAGGACCAGCAAACATGAAGAAGAGGATGGAGTGAGAGTAGCTCAAGGCGATCACGTTGTCGTGAGCGCTCTAGGAGAAATGATGCCATCGGACGGCTGTGCAGAGTATATATAGCCAATCCAACCCTGTGCATGTGCAGTAGTACAAGCCCGGCTGGGAAGCCAACTTTAAAGATTCTAGAGAAATAAAAGCTCAAAAGGAGGGAAACGCTATAAAAACAGGTAATGTAAATTTTCGTCGGCTATAAAAATAAAATTGACCGAACAGTGCCTTTTGTTGCAGAGAATAGCACTACACTGCTCGAACCAAATTCAAATTTCTTTATAATGCGACTTAAGAAGAGTCATTTGCATAATAACGGCTGTAAAACAAAATGCTTTTAGTTTAAAAAAAAGAAATTGGAAAAAAATACATCCGTCCACAGATTTCACGTCAGTGGTATTTACCACAGAACTAACCCCCGTTCAATATCGAGTAGAACAAACGGAACGCACCACTTAAAACAGTAGTGTATTTGTAAGAATATTAGTTTGTTAGCAAAAGTGCAGCAAAAGCAATTTAAAATAAAATCGAGGCAAACCAAGAAAAACTAGTGAGTTAATCGGGTTATTGCCTTTTTCTTCAGACTGACCGATTCCTTTTTGGGATCCTTATCGAGGTCCAGCCTCGTAACACTATGGTTCACTTTCATAGACAGGGAGAGCGCCAACAGACCAGCTACTTTGATATTATTTTCACGCATATCGACTTGCTGCACACAAGGATTGTCAGCTATGTACTCGGCAAGGGCAACAGCACCTAAAAACAAAAATAATTGTGTTGATTACATTTAGCCCATTAGATTCTGCACAATTTTAGCACCTAATTAAGCACAACACACAAACATCAACAAAATCAGATGGTAAAGGGCCAAATCAAGATCACCAACCCATACAGGGATCAGAATTGCTGTGGGAAGAAAACTTAAGATTTGTAGCATTTTTATGTATTTTGATGCTTTTTTAAGGTTGCTTTCAAAGCCTGAAAACAGTAGTGGCGCCAGCCA
>JAHWFP010069931.1:0-38091 GCA_023313725.1 Lithobius niger | reverse complement strand
CATTTTTTGTTTATATTTGTACTACTTTAGCAGGGGCCCGGCGAAACTAGCTAGGGGGTGTGGGGGAGCGCTGTAAGGTGCTCCAGCGGGGTCCAGGGCGGAGCCCCGGAAGCTGAAGCATTTTACGCTATTTGAGGGCCTATTTTGGGCTTTCCGAGACACATTTGTACCAAATTGTTAGGCAAATTTCTAATTTTTTTCGTAAACATTCTTTAGCACGAGAGGTCGTAAAAACGTAATTGTGACCAAAATTACTTTTTTACACATTTTATTTACAAATTAAATTAACTTACGAATTAAACTTAAAAAAAATATTATTAAATTAACGTTAACTAACACTGAATAATTTAGGTTTGAAAAATCTTTAACCATAGCAAGAACACACAGTTGGCCGTAATTCGTATTGTGCATTGGGCTTTTAAAATCGGGCCTTCTCCTTTTAGAAATAACAGGTAAGACATTGGCATCCCAAACGTGTCTCATAACTGATGCCTGTCAAATCATGGAGTTGACGGTCTAACGCAGCAAATCAATTTTCAGTTTAGCCACTTACTGTACACGATTTTCTAAGTTCATTGGTATCACAAATTCAAATGACGAAAACTTAACTAGAATCCCTAACAACTTTTGTTTTGTACATATTTAGTTAACGTTTCTGCTTAACTACGACAGCTCTTAAATACGGAGGTGATGAGGACTACTGAAGCAGAACGGCAAACTCTATTTTGAGCTTTTCCTCCCCAAATTTTTACGAATTTTATGTCGTCGTTTGGACTCAGTCTTCCGGCTGTTCCCCGACGACAATCTTGATTACTCCCCGACAGGGGGGCAAGGCTTCCCCGACAAGCCCCCCCCCCCCCCACCACTGCCTGAAAAAGGAGAAAATGAGCTGAAAGGGCATATTTGTACAAATTTGAGGTGGTATATTGTCCAGGGTGAGTGCTTACGCGTAACTCCATCGCGGAAAATTCAGTGTTTCTGCGATCATTCACGTACATGATCTGGGTTCGGTCTAGAATTAACGCAATGCCGTTATTCTCATTTGTTGAGGAATATAAGTTTATTAGTTTACTAATTTAATTAGTTTGCTTTATATATGAAAGTTTTAATTAATTTTGGTGCAGAAAAACCACGATTTAAAGGGATAAAACATTCATTTCCTTGAACATATGAAGCTTTCTTTCAGTCAATTTCTAGCATGAAAATCACGACCCAAAATACTTTAAGGTCAGAAATCGTGAAATAATCTAGTTATACCACCTTTTCCTCCGGTGGGATGGGCTGAAGCTTTACTAGGACTGTTCATAGGCACTTTACGGCACTAGGGAGACAAATTTGCATGTGTGTTTTGAAAACAGCACCTTGCGCCAATGTGTATGTGGAACAGAAAAAGAGGAACTAAATCCCAACCTGTCCTCAGATCACTGACCCTCCATTGGCACTGACATGCCAGTGGAGGACTCCTGAAAGAGAGGTATATGCCATCGATAAAGGGCATTCATTACTTCAGCGATCTGTAGGCGGGTTGGGTTGCCAGCTCGAATCAAGGTCACACCACTCCGACAAAACTTTTAAGTGAATAAAGGTAGTTTATAGTACTAAATTATTTCTAGTGTATGCTTTCGCTGCTAGGCTTGTTTTCCTCTTTCCTTCTTCTGCTAAACCAATTATTTGCTCTTGGCAGCTTTTTTTTTTTTTAAAGATATGAATGTTTGTTGTCATTAAAAAAATTACTTTGAAAATATAAGTCATGATGACCTTGTTGTTTTTGGAAGAGGAAAATCACGACAACCATACATTTTTTTCTTCTTTTCATGGCCTTAGATTGACTTGTAAATTCGACGCGCTCCCAGCTGAAGCCATCCCCAGAAGGCAAGAGGGACAATTCTGCTGGGTAATTCTGATCTTTTTTCGGAATTTTTACATGTCACAATCGACATGAGCACGAGACATCACTAGGCCCTTCTCTGCCCGAAAATGGCAGATGTGGAAGAGGTCAACCTTAACCCAGGACCTCTGGCACACAATAGTCGTGTAACCATCAGTTCACCTTATCCCTTAGCCCGATTATCATAGTGTCCGACTGGATCTAACCAAACCAAAACAAGCAATTCACTTTGGACAACAAAGGCCAACAGAACTCTCAAAATAGACCACTTTCCATAAAAATCTATATCAACGTAGCTATATTTTCGCAAAAGACTTCATGACAATTGGTTTAATAACAGCCGACATGAATCGGGGTATGGCCATTATCGGAACTGAGGTAGAACAGCGCTATAAGTACACATGATAAATGAAAAGCCAGAAAGTGCACGAACACAAATAAAAGAGCTACGTTTTGAGGATATATTCACCTCCTCGTCATCAGGCACATACATTTCACGACATCTTCGTCAAACACATAAAAATACATACCTCATGACAGCCTAAGCATTTCTTAACATATATGCAAGTTAAAAAAGGACCTAAGCTATACCTTGCCAAAACAGTCAAACAATAGGCAACCAATCGACCTCTCTCCTGCGAGTGCTGGGCAATTCTGTTCTTTTTTGGAATCTTTTACATGTCGCAGGAGAGAGGTCGATTGGTTCGCTATTGCTTGAATGTGCTGGCCAGGTATAGCTTAGGTCTTTTTTTTTTAACTTGTATTTACGTTTTTCAGAAATACTTAGGCTGTCATGAGTTGTGTATTTTTATGTGTTTGACGAAGCTGTCAAACACACTTTTATGTGCCCGATGACAATGTGAATATATTCTCGAAACGTAGCACTTTTATTTATCTTCATGCACTTTTTAGCTTTTCATTTATCATAGCCATACCCGGAAGTTACAAAGGTTTATCAAGACATTTTGGGTACGAGCACATTTACATATTTTTACAATGCCCTTACTACTGAGTAGTTAAAATGCAACTAATTAACACCGTTTTACTTTCACCACCTACTACTGTAACAACCTGTTCAAAATGTCAAGTTGACCTAACAATGGCTTTTTAATATGTAAGTTGTAGTGCCCCCGAATGGACATTTGGTTAGACAGATGGATGGTCAAACAAAATGAAAAAAAGATGAACATTTTTAAAGAACTAAAAAATTCAGTCATTTACATAAAAAAAAAAAACCGGGGGTATGGCAGTTGAATACGAGGTAGAGGGATTGCATATGGTTTCTGGATTGTAGGTGGGTCAATAAGAGCAGTATCAAGTCATGTTTTACTTTACGTCACATACTTTTTAAATTCAGAAGTTCACATGGTTATTTTAGTCCAAAACAGTAGCTCTAAACAGCTTGTTTGTTATTTACATTCATGTCCATCTGATGAAAGGTCTATTTAATTTGTTTTTAAATAAATAAAATGTCCTGACACGTTCTTACAGAAACAAAACGGTAAAACAACACAACTTGAAAAAGAAAATAAATAGTTGTCAGTTTTCACTTTCATCACTGTCCTACAAGGAAATGCTTCATTCAACTTTAAAGTTATACTTAGTTGAGGGAGTTAATGGTTTGCACATGGAGCACCTTAACATAAAAATTGCAGGAAAAGCCAACACATTATTATTTCTACCAAATAAGGAAAATAATGAAAGAGTGGTCCTTCATAATAATTCCAGCTGCCGTGTATAACTGTAGCACGTGAAGGACCTTGATCAATGAAAGTCATACTATGTCAGTTGGCCTACGTGAAGTGCAAAAAGACTTTGTTGCTTCACATGACCTTGGTAACGTAATAAAATTCCTGGAAAAACTTTCACTCTTTGCAAAAGTTCACTTCCTTTTAAGTAATAACAAGAGAAACCTTGACATTATCAGAACCTAGTATGCTAAAAGTAGTTATTTTTCCTCCTTACTGATTCTAAGAGTTAGTTAGACAAATGCCACACCCAAACACTGATTTAATGTATACCTTCACATGTAATCCGAGTAGCTTGCAGTCCTAGTTGTTGCAACGTGCGATTCTTCATCAATGCATCTTTTAAGAGAAAAATACCTTCATTGGTAATGTTGTTGCAACCAATGTTGAGGGCTTTCAAACTTTTACTTGAAACCTGGGAAAAAATATCATTTCCTGATTAAGGATGATACACAAATTTGTACGCATTTTAAGTCGTGTTGCAGAAAGAATTCACTGAATCAAATAACCAAAAGCAGATGGCTTTGTTTTGCATACATAAAACGTACATTAAAATCCATATCTATAATTCTATATCAATGCTTTTATTACACGGCACACAATATTTCGTATCACAGAACTATAAAACACTTATGCAGTTAATGTAGCTGTTCAAAGTAATGCCCTTTTTACCATTAGTAAAGTTGTGTACAGTAGGCTCTCTTTATAACCAACAACCTAGAGCGTTAACAAATTGTTCTTTATATAGAAGGTTCCTTTACAGCGAACTATTAGTGAAGTGGTTACAAAGTTCCTTGTACAGAGGGTAAAAACCTGAAAAATAAAATCAAACTATATCTGCTTTATGCACACTGTGAGGACACTGTGCATAAACTGTAGTTTTACATTGTACGGTAGAAAAAAATTTCAATTTTGGGTTGTGGTTCAGGTGTGCCTTTTTCATTGTCCGGTAAATTCATTGATTTCTTGGTAAACACAGTGGTTTATATATCTCGCAAACACCAAAATGCTTTCTTTGCACGACCTTGAGAGTTCATTTCAGAATTTAAATTTTCATTTCCATTTTCCATTCTACTACGCACAATCTCAACTCAAAAAATACAATCACCATATTTTTGCAAATTTTCGACAGCTTCAAATTCAGTATTAATTCCTTGCTGTCTTCATCAGGCCCACTAAAAAATGGGTTTTTTTTGTTCGGTTTCCATCATGCTGTACTACGTTGTCCGTGTTTTGATTTTGCTGTGTGTTGATTTTGCTGTAGGCCTGACGAAGACAGCAGTACCGTAAATCGTGTATTAAAAGCCCAGTTGAAGCTAAAGCCCACCCCCTAAAATGCTGTAAAGTCAAAATCACGAAATAGTGGAGTTAAAGCCCATCCCTCAAATTGTCGTTTTTCTACGAAAAAGTAACTAAAAGTTATATGATATGAATAAAGATAGTACTGCTTGCCAAGTTTACTGGCCCCTTTTCCCTCCCTGTAGTAATAGTGGACTCTTCCTTTAGCTCCTACTACCTGCACAAGGCATCTCACACCTAAGCCTCCTCCCTTCTTCACAGCAATTAAAAGGATTTAAAACTTGGTCTTTTAGAGATCGTTCAAAAGGTTCGAATTTTCTGTAATAGATGTCCAGAAGGTTAGAAAATTGACAATGCTTGATTTAAAGCCCACCTCCCTATTTTTGCCTAATTAACTGCATAAGCCCATGGGCTTTTAATCCACGATTTACGGTAATTAATACTGAATTCAAAGCTGTCGAAAATTTGCAACAATATGGTGATTGTATTTTTCGAGTTGAGATTGTGCGTAGTTGAATGGAAAATTTAAACGAAAATTTAAATTCGGTTTATATATCAGTTCCTTATGAAGCTGGTTTTTAGTATGAGCAAAACCTTTACAGCACTGAAGAAGGGTTCTTTCAACGGAGCTGTTCCAGGTATAGAGGATGTTACATGGAGGTCTTTTTAGCGATATCCAGAAAAAAGACCAACAAAACGCCCCGGAAAAAACGCCTCCTGGAAAAAATGCCCCAGGGAAAAACATCTCCAAGTAGGGGAAAATGCCCGGTGGTGGTCATCGTAGCTGAGCCTCAGATTTAAGACGACACATCTATATGAGCATTAGTTTGCTTCAGATAACTTAATGCTCTAAGAAATTTATAAAAAAAAGTATCTTTGCGTATTTACCCTCAGTTTAAAATTCATTTTTATCTAAGTTTATGCTAAATAATGCTTATTTTCATCTAACTGAATTGCTTTTCCTTGTACAATAAAAAATTTACCTTGCACTAGCAAATGCAAAGCGATGACCAGGAGTAAATTTGACCACCAGGCAGGGCTTGAGAACCAACTATTTTTTTTTTGTGGCCTTAATAACTGAGGTTGCCGAAAACCAGATTTAAGTGGAATTTTTCTTAGATTACGCCCAGATGAGCGTGGAAATCGTACACTGCTGAATTTATGATTCTTGCTTACTGATGCAGCTGCATACTGAGAATTGTGAGTATATAAGGGAAACAATGGTAGTAGGCAAAGTGCAAAGAGTCGGCAAATTTTGGCCAATTCAATGAGTTGGCAACTTCAACAATTCAGCAAATCTGGATTACATCCTTTTGATTTTTTAAGCCTTTTCGATGTTCTTAGAGGATGATTAGTGACAGGAGCTGGTGAATCAGATGAAAGGGGTCCATATATTTAAAGCAACTTCGTTTAGCTCCCAACAAAGTTCCGAAAAAGCTTCAAGTCATCTAGATCAACATTGCCAGATTTGTCCTTAACGCAAAGAGCATTAAAATTAATAGTGCTCACAGAAATCCTTTAACAATACTTCATAATAGTACTGCTTCCCCCAGCAATATGCAGTACGTCCCAGTCAAAACATTCCGAGGAGGAAAAGGTTTACATTGGGAGGGGTGTGGGGGCAATTAATTCAGGGTCACACCCTGTGGGCCTAACGGAATTTTCTTAGATAATTTTTCGGATCCACATGTACTTGTAGTATACTGGATAGATTCATACATGGCTGCATATGTTGATTCTGCTTGTAACCCAATTTTTGGGAGGGAAACAATCGTCGTAAGTTTTATTTTCAATACCGCAACACTTAAAAAGTTCAAAGCAATTTGCCTTTGGAGTTTCATAACTTTCTGGGTAGCCATGGCTTCCAAATCCAGGAGGACCATACACAAAAAATTCATCCGAAACTACTAGAAACTAAGCTGAACTTAGCATCAAACACAACTTGTCTGAGTGAAAGCCAATGTAAGCAAAACGACCTAATTAAAGAAATATTAAACCCTCCAACTATTAATTTTTTTTGTTAGTCTAGGTACTGGAATTAATGTTAAGAGGCATCTGATGAATAGGTATTAAAGCTTAAGCTGTACAAATTTTTAAAATGCCTGCTTTAAGCAGACAAAGCGTGCCTAACTCCCAATCATAGGAGAATATAAAGTTTTGAATCGCATCGAGTGACGTCATTTTTCTTCCGGCATTCCAGGCTGTCTGCCTCACCTGGGGCTATCGCAGCTTGTTGCAGCACAAGGGGAAGGGAATGATCGTGCCCCAACCGGCTCTAAGAAAAATAACGTCACAGCCCTCTGTGGCGCGAGCTTGCACCGTTTCTCGTTGGGATAGGTGTCTTAAAAGTGGCAGTTCTTTTTATTTATTTCGACAGTATTATCAAGGCAAGCGACATTTTTTAAGTCTTAAAAGGGTTTTTAGGGTCTTAGTTAAACAAATTGGAGGGGGGTTAGTAATCCTTTATCCAAATTCATAGGATGCTTTTGATGACATCAGCCATTTAGCGTCCTCGTTTGGCGCTGGGAGATAAATTAAAAGTTAGTGTACACTATTCACACAATTTACAAGCTCATTTAACTGTAAACACGTGCACATTTTCTTAATTAGGTCTGTACCTGAAATACTCCCAAGAATACTGATAGAATTTGTATCTACATAAGAGGGTGTGACATTTTAACCAACCTGTGTACAATACATGTAGCAGCGAAACTTGCCACAATATAGATTCAACGACCGAAACACAAGTGTTTGGTCTTGTCAGTATGTTTGGGCAAATAGACCCCTGAACTTGGAATCCGAAGGTCATTCGTTTAACTTCTTGTCTTGGACAGTGAAAAGGGAACATAAATAAAGTAGCATTAACATTTATTTAATGTTAGATTAAACAAATCGCTTATCCCATTCCCCCAACTTTTTTTTTTAATGTGGTACATACACAAATTTCCATTGCTGCTGAGCGCAACAACATTTAGTTTTTGCTAAGACATAAGTAACTGAAATATACCCTGGTGGGTAAAACACTAAAGACTTACCAGTGCCTTTGACAAATGATTGCTGGAATTAAACGTCAATTGATTGGACCAGAGCACAAGGGTCTGCAAGCCCTCACCGGGTCCCATCGATTGGTCGTTCAGTCCATCGACGATGTGAGAAACCCCAGTGTCCTATCAAATAAAATTACAGGTTTTTGAAAGAGCAGCACAGCTACAGTTAGACTGTAAAACAGGTTCCAAAGTACTGTTATCGTAATTATGACTGTTGCGTTTTGTAACGAAAATTTCTAAATTTGTACCGAAAACTGAATTTTGTCCTAATAATTTTGAACCCAATTTATTTTTGTAAAAAAGGAGACAAAACTGGCGAACTAACATGGGTACTTATGCATTTATCACGCCGATTACGTTTACAGTCAAACCTACACATTAAATATATAAAGTAGTTTGGGCGGAGTTAACTAATGACAAGAACGACGTAAAGAGTACTGTATCAAAACAATGGAACATGCTTGACACAACCAAGAACTAAATACTTAAATAGTAAATACCATTACGAAAGTTATGGTATTTTCCGTAACAACACTAGAGATTTAGGAAAAAACTTTGAACTTTGAAAACTTTGAAAAAACTTTGAAAAAAATAGACAAGCTCAAGGTTAAAACCATGCAACTTCTACTTTCATATAACCGTTTTTTACCCAAGGGTTTTGTAATGTAAATATAAAAATTTAAAATTATGTCATAGTGCAAACCGTTTGCTTCACTCTTTGAGGTTTCCCCCCCCCCAACTTTGTGACTTGGGAGACATACCCACCTGAATATGATTATTACGCAGGTCCATTAATTGCAGTTTTGTATTGGCACGGAGCAAGTTCCCAATCTGGAGGGCATCCGTCGACGACAGCTTGTTCTCGGCCAAATACAACTCACGCAAGCTTGAGTTAAGCTTCAAAGCTGTCACTAGTGGTAGAAAAATTAAGTGTAAGTTGCTTTTTGGCAAAACGGCGTATGTCCATTCAGAACCACAGTCATACACTACAGGTTTCTGATAATACAAAAATATTTGAAAAGTTAGAATCTACGGAAACTTAAAAAAAATATCAATGCTCGATTGACAATATTAATTACAAATTCTTAAAATGTATTTGTTGTTAACCAGTATTTTACAACACACTAAAGTTTAATTCCAACACAGTAAATGCAGTTGTCAGTCGAATTTAATAAAAAAGTTTATTTATATTTTAGTGACTCACCGACAATAATGCACCACCAAAAGAGTTCCACTTCGTTCTGAATTTACGAATTCTCAATAGTAAAACTAAGTACGGTATTTCATCAGGCATGAGCCATTAGACACATGTACGCACAAACTTTTTCTCACACTTCAACAATCACTCTCATTAGAATTTCTTTCTACACTATCAATTTTCACAGTGGCTCTTAAGTTATTCATCTTGGTCACTGCTGTAATTGTTCTCAGTCATAGAGTTTAACTCGTCATGTGTTGTTGCGGGAAGAAATCTTTTGCCACTGCGCCTTTAGCTTGTCATTTAGTTCTGGTGTTACAGTTTTTGCTATTTGTTTAAATGCTGGGTCTTGGATGTTTAAAAGTCCCACAGCTTCATCTTGGCAATGTTGAATTGCGATTGCTTCCAAGGCATGGAGGTCCTCCTTGAAAGAGTTCGATTTCAACATTTTGAGTTCCCTCCCAGTCAATGTCACGGTCGGTCCTAATTTTGTGCACCACCACAGTACTTCTCCTGTCTTTCTTGGATGTTGTTTTCATACACTCTTTGACTCGAGTGCAAATTTTACGTTTTGTTTCCCATACATAACCTATAGGGCATCCTTTGCAGGGGATCCAGTAAACCGCTCCTGATGTTGTGGGCAGTTTCTTCTTAAAGAACAGTCAAAGAACATGTAAAAGCAACATCCAAGAAAGACAGAAGAAGTCCCTTGGCGGTGCACAAAATTAGGACCAACCCAAGTAATGTTGAAATCGATCTCTTTAAAGGAGGAACACATCCGCACCTTGGCAGCGATCGCAGTTCAACATTGCCAAGATGAAGCCGTGGGACTTTTAAACAGCCAAGACCCAGCATATAAACAAATACCTAAAAAACTTAACACCAGAACTGAATGACAAGCTAAAGGCTGAGTGGCAAAGATTTCTTCCTGCAGCAACACTTGACGAGTCAAACTCAACGAGTGAGATCGATTACAGCAGCGGCCAGGACAAATAACTTAAGACCCACTGTGAAAACTGACAGTGTAGAAAGAAATTCGAAAGAGCGTGACCGTTGGTGTGTGAGAAGACAGTTTGTGCGTACGTGTGTCCTATGGCCCATGCCTGATGAAGATAGATAGTTTTACTATCAAAAAAGTTTAGAGATAAGGCCACTTAAAAAAAGAAAGTTGGTTCTCGGGCATTTTTCTCAAGAAATCCGTGCGGGCGGGCGAATTTCATTTTTAATTTTTTAATTTTTCGACCCTATTTTTCCGTACAATTTTGGGGAATTATTTTTTTAGTTTGGTAAAATAAAGAATACTGCCCCTTAATGCTTCTTACCACGTGTCCACACAATTACTTAACGAGAAGAATCGTAATTTTATATTTCAATTTCTCAATAAGGCCTATATTTGTTCTGTAACTGCTATTTTTGCCGCGTCGTTTCTTTTTATTTTCCGTCAAAAAATCGGTGCGGGAGGGCCTGAGAACCAACTTTTCTTTTTTTAATGGCCTAATGGAACTCATTTGGTGGTGCGTTATTGTCGGTGAGTCACTATGATAAGCAGCCAAAGTATAGAAACCGTAGGGTCAGTCGAACTTTCGACCGGAACTTCAGTATTTAGTACTTATACTTTAACTGTTACCTACAACCTAATGATAGCCAATGAGTACCATGGCCTTTAACTACCCAAATTTTCAGATGTATGCTCCACTGAAACAAGATAAAACATACCATTAAACAGTTGTGCTATCATAGAGTGTAGATTAATACAAATTTAGCGTATTTAATTGATAGCTGCCTTGGTATGCATTGGCTATCGGGGAGTATAAATTAATAAAAAGCGTATCAATCGTTTACTGTCAGGAAACATTGGGGTACACAATAAGCGGCACCTTACGGCTCACAGGCCCTAGTAACACGTAACAGCAATAAAGTGAATTGCAGTTAGTAAACATGGAACATAAATCTAATCATTTACACTGTTGTCGCTATAAAATTTGAAGAGACCTTCTCATCTTCAGACAGCTGTTACACAGCACTTCTGAGCAGAATACAAGAAGTTGACAACTAATATTGCATTTTTTTTTTAATTCAGAAATTCCGTGCAACAAAATGGACCAAAATATTGATCGACGATGTAACGTTTGTTTGCGTCAGCTGGCAGGAGCTGAACTATACTCACTGAGTACCGTGCATGCCCTTCCAGACAAATTGCAGCTTTCCAGGTGGAGGCGAGTCAAGTAAGAGCCAGAGCGGAGTGTTCGGCAGAGTAGAGCCATAAACTGCTCGTTCAATCCTGTGTTGTGGGCATCTAAGGATTCCAAACAATGTGTCTGTAACAAAATAACACAAAAATGACTATCTCAAAACATTTCCACAGGAAAGAATTTTTATAAATTGTATTCGTATTAATATGAGGAAAGTTTACATTGTTGCAATAACAGCTATCCAAAACAGCTATGTGCATTGTCGGTTATACCGAATCAGTTTTCTGACGAAGTCATCTATAAGCAGGGCTCTGAAGAGATACGGGTTTGATTGCATGCAGTGTAAGGAGAGATTGGAGGGAGTCATGGAAATGGCTTAGAAACAAGTCACCAAGACAGTCATCCAAGTAAAAAAAATCTGGTTAGTTATGGCACTAGAAAATACAAAAACAAATCATCCTTCCCAGATAGTGGTAAGTAATAAAATCTAAAACATGATTAACATGGAACTGTTGAATAAGATTTGCTTGCTGTTATCATACCCAGGCAGTGAACCCAACTTCTTCCATTCCTGACGTATGCCCGAGGTGGCTTTTACAGACTCGTGCGTGCAACGGTCGGTGATGAATTTGTATCTCACACTCTCTTGGCTCTCCGAAACCAAAGCCCTAAGAAATTGGCTGTACTTTACTCGTTTCACTCGGGTTCCTACAGAACCCTCGAGAAGGCTTTTTTTTGCATAGGCATAATGTCAAGGTGTGGATGGGGTCAATGATAGGAATTGCATTCATGGGCAGACACGAGGCATAGGTTGAGTCCCCCCCCCCTTCACGGCAAATTAACTACGAAAATTAGGACAAAAATAATCAATGCACAGAAAAATCCCTTCAACCCTCTACAAGACTTCATTTTGCATTTGCCTCTAACTACACTGTCTTCAACATATAAGTCACAGAGAAGGACAAATTTTTTCGAGAAACATGCAAATGGCTAAATAATGAAAAACGAAAACAATACAGCATAGAGAAGTTAACCCTTCCCTTCCAAAACGTCAGGTACACCAAAATGAATAGCAAGCCCTATTAACCTTTTCTATGAATCCGTATGCCCGACATCTAAGAGAATGTTAACTTAAAGCCCAGCTGGCAGACATGCAACTATACCCAAGTCAACCACAGCACAGAAACTAAAACAGCTGGGTTACAAGACAGTTTAAGAGATTATGAAGCTACAGTTCACATGCTATGAGGCTACGGAACCTTGTTCGCTAAAACAGTCCTAAAGTACAGAATTGGCACACGCTGCACTTGTCCTGGTTAGCTCATTTCACCTAAGCCTTGTTAAAAGCTGCACAATTCCACTAACAGGGCTCCGTACATGCACATGACAACCGTTCAATATTGAACGAATGCCCAGCATCCAAAATGTCAGGTCCAGTTGGACCAAAAAAAGCGTTCAATATAAATCCAGTAGACCTGAATATGTAACGGATCCAAAGGCCAATCCACAAGCATACTATTCAGGCCAGTCTTGGATATCGGCTTGAAATTTATTTTCTTTGGAAGGACCGTTTGTTTGCTCTGAACATAGTAAATCCCAGGGATCCTCACCAACATCACACCTGCTTATAAAAAGGCAAAGTTTTAACACTTTCTGAATAAATAGCCCAAAGGATTGCTGAACACACTATTTCCGTCGCCTCTGAATAATCGTTGCTCAATCTTCAATCCCTGACTTTAGGTGGGCAGGGCAGACACCATTGCAGCCATCCAGTTTATAAATAATTAATTAAATGTGATTACTCAACTAAAAACTATTATTTTTATAATATAGATTTTATATCAGGCCCAGCACTTACGTAAATTACTGGTTCAACAAACTGAGCAGTATTAGCCAGTTTAGGGTGCTACAGTAGAATTCTGTGGTTTTAACGATTTTATTTTATGAAGGGTTTACTCGGTAACACCCAATATCACTTAATTGGAAGAAGTCATGTCTTATGCATAATTAAATTTTCACTTCTGACAGCATCTTAAGATGCCAATCTAACAAGCAATGCATTGGTTTGTAAATTGCTTACTTCAATTTATCACGTTGCACATGTATTATGGCGTGATCGATCAAGATAGGGTCCTGACGAACCTAAACTTGGACCTGAATACAACAAATGTTTTAAACCAACGAATGCTGTGTAAGTGTCATGATGTAAACGAATACTATTTGATCTATCTACTAATGTTATGCTTCTTCCAGCTCGGAACAGTGAACCTATAGGCATACCCAACTTTAACTAATCAATTTTTAATTTTCTTTTGCCATTGACTTGCTCAACACACTTTAAATATAAAAATAAAGTACTTGTGCACTGTTTAGATAATCTAATCAAAAGCTTGTTTTAAGCCTTACGAAAGCGCTGGGAAGTCAAATGAACAAGCCTTGTGAGTTGGGCGACCTCACCGCGACGAGTACCTCGTCCAGAGCAAAACACCATCTTGGAAATGCCAAGAGTTGTCACCATGGTGACAAGCTGAGCCATTTTGAAGGGCCTGCCAACCTTGTATGCAAATCCACTCAATGCATTTGCACGTTCACATCCCCTCAACTTTGCCATCAGTGGACGGAAAATGATGAAAACATACAAAACCCAAATTTCAGAATTAATTGGTTGATGAAGTTGCTTCGACAGGCTGATGGAAGAATTGTTAACACTTTAGCATGCCCAAGGTGAAATGCCTCAGCTGCCCTGGAAAGATACCAATATGTTCCACAGTGCCATCAGTAGCTCGTAAAATTTAATACGAAATAATTATTTAATACAGTTGGCTTTCTTCCAATTTCACAAGGAGCATGTCACGAACGTTTTCAAATAGCGAGATGCCCCAAAACAAAACTTGTTAAGGATTCCATCCAGGATTTTTTTTTCTTCTGAAGTAGTGATAGCAAAGGCCAAGTTAATTCCACCACGTAGTAGTCCAAAGGTTGCATGAAAAAGAAAAATATGGTAATGTTTAATGAACAATTTTGAGAATTTCATTTAACATTTAGTCTTCATCAGTGGGATTAACTTGGTGATATCATGACTTCATACGGCGAAAAACATGGCAAGAATCATTGACAAATTTTTTTTTGGGCAGATATCAAATTTAAAAAAAAATTACGATTCGTAGTTAATTGTTGCCAATATTAGCAAATTTTTTATTTGTCACAAAGCCAAACGGGCTGAGTAATTAATACTAAACAACCTATAAGGCAATGGAAATAGGTTTGCATTAGTATTTTTTTTTAGATTAATATTTTACAAAAGCAATTATCACATGTACTTCATTGTTGTCGGAAAAACACAATTTTTCTCCGCATTGTGTCAAAAGATGAAATGCTCCGATTTCAATAGCATGGTAACTTTGCAGTTATACTTCCCCTACGGCCAATAAAAAACAAATTCTCCCGTTGAACAGGACTGTCCTCATATCAAAGACTCCACTGCGTGACAATTTTGCTGCATGCAGTAATCGTTTGCGTTGGTTTGTTAAAATTTTGGTAAAAATTTAGATGCCGCCAGCTTGCATGATCATGCAATTTTGCTCGTAATCTTCTATTAAAGGTCCTTTTTTTTTCTTAGTTACCTAACCTTCAAAGCAGCAAAAGGCACATTTAAGTGTGACTAAAGCTGGTTGGTAAATTTTAGCTTTCAGCACCACGCACGAAAATTTATTTCCATGAGATTTTAACTAATAACTAAAATAATACTCGTAATTAAGCAAATATCAACGTTTCTCAACCCTTTTTACAACTAGATAGTGCTACTCTACGTCACAAGGCTACGAAAGTGATCCCCACGAGTTTCAACCTTGTCTTGGTCCAGAGGTCACCACGCTCCTACACACGTCATCTGAATGAACCACAATCTTGATATAATAGCCATTCAACCTTGATGGGTGACACACTGGCGTGTCTTAATTAAACATTCCTAAACGAACTTTATTTTTCTGCACACTCTTGTTCCCCGACTTCTTAAAAATAATGGCCATTGTACACGTTAAGGCAAAACAACCAGGAAGCTTGCAGATGTGTCTCATTTGGAGGGAGGAGGGGGAGGGGGGACATAAAGGTCACCTAGGGTTAGAAAAGGATGGGGGGGGGGCACATGCCCCCAAATGCCCTAATGTGCGGACACCCTTCCTTGATAACCTCCCAAGTACAACTGCGTGTGGCAACACAAATTCCCAAATTTTGTATTTGTTAGTTACTGAATCAGACCAATTTTGGCCCTTACTAAAAGAAAAGTTTGCATCCCGAAATATCAATGTAGAAATGCTGTTTTTTAAAGCCAGTTTTAGAATGGTTAATTGCGGATTTCATCCTGTCATCCTTTTGCCTCTGTGTTACTTCCTGTATTTAGGAACCCAGAGAAAACTCTAAAGGTTTGTAGTCACGTTTAGATTTCAAGCTTTTTGAGTCACAAAAAATGTGGGTTGAACATGGGTTTGGTCCTAAACAGCTAAACGATAATCTATTTAGGCATAGGCTAGTATATAATTACCAACCTGGTGGGATATTACCTATAGGTACAATCAAGCAACAATGCTTTGATTTAAAACAGCTGAACAAGAAATAAGTGCACAAATTTCAACACCACGTTTTGGGGATACGTAGCACCCCATTCACAAGTACAAAATAATTTCAGCAAAATAGCGTAGTTAGAAATTCAAACAGAAAAGTTAGCCAATGCACTGCCTTTCTAAAAGGACTATTAAACCTAAAAAATATTTAAAAAATTGAACCTAGACAACCCCAGGCGGCCTTTCCATGACGCCGCTCACTAACAATTTTTTTTTTTCTGTAAGAAGATTTTGCAGGTTCCTGCTGCGTAAAGCCAAAGACGCGAAATGCTGCTACAAAAACTCTCCTCCCAACTACAATTACTTTGGTATTACGGTAGCAACAATTAAGTGAACGCAGTTGGGACCAGAAACTTGGTGGCAGCCGTTCTTGATGGAACGGAATGAACAGTGACACAATATTGGAAAGTGGGGGTGGGGGATAAAGGCTTAATGGTGCGTCGACAGCCAAGTCATTAGCTTCAGTCACAGTGCAGTGGTCCGGGTTCCCACTGCGCCACGCATTACAGAGATGTTAATCAAACCCCGAATCTAGATCTTATCATAGATCTGTATGTCCTGCATCTGTGTGTCCTAATTGGCACACTACGTCTCCAGGAACACGGAAACGAACACCATCAAGATGGTGACAACATGCAAGTGTCGGACCGTATGTGGCCGTCGACACCAATGACATCCAGGAGAGATAACACCCTGAAAAAATTGGAAAGTCTTTGTGGAAACGGGCATGAAAGTCACTCCTGGTTAAAAACGAGGAAATAGAAGAAAAGCCACCAAGTTTATACAGTTTTAGGATATTTAATGCATTTTTAGGAGGTTTGCAAAGCTAAAAAACGAGGAAATCAGCTGAAACGAGGAAGGAAAAACGAGGAATCAGCTGAAACGAGGAAGGCTTTCATGCTTGCTGGAAACTTAGCAGTTCTTATTACCACCGTTGGTTTTGGGTGAGAAAAAACTCCAACAACAGAACGTATGACAGCAAGACTTATTAAATTAGTTAAATATTTTTGGTTACAGTACCTGAATAAAACACATTTAGGGGGGGAGGAGTGACTTAAAACTGCAAACCTTCGAAATATTGTTACATTTTGCTTTATTTATCACTATCTTCTAAATTAAGCCATAGCAAATTATTAATTCCTGTTTGTATTTATTGAGTGCGCTAAGTCGAGTTGTATTATTGTCTGTTCATTTCATATAACCTGCAATTCACAAAACGAAAGAATTACGCGAGTGCGAGACGGTTTTAGCGTACCATTGAAACCGAGAAAATCGTAAAAAGCAATTAAAAGGCAATAGCTAGCGAAGCAAATAGAGTTAAATTCTAGCCCTATAACATTACAAATTTGAGAAAGAAAGAAAAAAAAAACAACTGCCCCAACTGGTACTCGAACCCATAACCGATCAAACCACCATTTACTAGCAGGACGCCCCACATGCCACAAACTGTGCCTTCAAAATGCTCAACCTTTCAAAGTGGTAAGTTATGGCCACAAACGCACAAATAAAGAGAAGAGGGAACACAACTTGAATCTTGGCTTCCACAACTACCCCACTTCCTGCATATTTGTGGCCATCAGGCCAAATTTACCTTCTGTTTTTTTTCCCAATAGCTCCCTCCAGATTCCTAAATATCTTTGCTTCAAATGGTAATTACTTTGGATTTCTGCTCTGCATTTTCTATATTTGAATTTGTTTACAAGTTTGCAGGTGAGGCAAATTTTGGCATCACACCTGTCGGTATATTATTCAAACCTTGAGAGCTGTTAAAAACAACGCTCTTTAGCACCACCCAAACAGTTTAAAATCTAGAAAACTGGCAATAAGTCTGTTTCGGTATGTCAAAAACAGTTTACATTATTATTTTCCCCTGTTAACCCTTAACACCACTTACTTTTTTTCCACTTGACTTAACAAGGTCATTTAGTTCTCCAATTAAACGGTTCTATCGATAGTATTAGGACACAGTAGAAATGGTTCGATTTATTCTATCAGACGATGGATCCGGCATAACTAACAAACCACTTATATCAAGTCTTGATCACCTCATACAATAGTACTGCGTCAAAGTAAACACAACAAAAAAATACTACAGTGTTGGAACTGACTGAAGGTTATCCTAAACACAGTAGACAGTAAAAAGTCTAAAAATGACAAGTATGACTAAGCAGTTATCCCTTCAGTCCAATGTATAATCACGCACTATTCCAATTCCATGCCTTTCGTCCATTCATTCCATCACCATTTTACCTTTTTTTCTTGCCCCAGCATTCCTTTGCATAGCTAGCCAGTGATGAACAATACAAGATATCCAGTTGATTCAGTCAGTGAAGAGAACAAGGATTGGTTTTAACTCAGTAGTTTGCTGTCAGTTATTTTGCAGTTACATTTAAACAACATAACCTGATTCAAATAAAATTGCGTACCGTAGCAATACATTTTGAAGTACAATTCGAACCAATGAATTCCGGTATGCTTGTACTTACTTGCTTTTAAACCAGTTGTTGAATATCCAAAATAGCAGCCTAAATTAAGTCTAACAAAAAACTGTTTTTGGCATACGATTTCTACATGATTACGAATAATATACTTGTCAGTTCTATCCAACTCTTGTGAAACATATACATGGTGGCCAAAAATGGCATTCAATAATTGGTTTATGGCAACGATTCGAACGAATCGTACTGCAAGCATATTCTTTGAAATTTGGCTGAGCAATGTTTTCACCATGTTTTTTTTTAATACCGACGGGCTAATTTTTACTTTGGTCTAGAACAAATTTAAAAGGTTCAAAGTTATGCAATGGTCAAAAGTTAATCAAAATGCATAGAACTGACAGAATTTTCGGCTGATCACAAAAGTATGTTCTGTCTTCAGCTTCATCAGGCACACGGGCTTGCTGATCAGACATGCTCTCGAGTACTACAGTTTGAAATTTCAGTTAACTCGAGCAGAGTAAATTTTAAAATGTAGAACTCGATAGCACGTGTGTTCAACAAGCCCGTGTGGCTGATGAAGGCTGAAGACAAACAGTTAACATACTTCTGTGATCAGCCGAAATTTCGCAAATCAATTCAATGTGTTTTGATTAACGTTTGGTCATCGCGTGACTTTGAATCTTTTAAATTTTCACCATGTGATAAAAATCCGAAATGGCATTCAAAAAACAGTTTTTGGCTTGGAACTTTTGAATAGATAACAATCGATTACAAAACTAGTTATGATTATTCAGAATAACATTTTCAAGATAGGGCTTGTTCACCTTCTATTACAGTGCAACATGGTGGCCCAAATTGGAGTCCAAAAGCCATTTCACGGCAGTTACGGCCAAATGCATGAACCGAGTCAAATAAAATTTGGTAGGAATAACTCTTTGAAATAAGGCACTATCACTGAACGGCATATAAAAAAAATTCTTTTCTGGGAGGGCGGGGGAAGGAGGGGGAAAACGTGGCGTACTGTCTACAGAACTACGAGCTTAGATTAATAAATTGATTGGCAGTGTTTGATGGCCGTTCAGAAACTACAGTTTGATTATTAGTGAAGGTCCCTGCCATGTTTCACCAGGCAAATATTTGACATGTGTTAAATACTGGAATTGGGCAACGGAGATTGCGATATCATAGCCTCTCCAAATAATTGTAATCGTATACCGGTTTCATATTTATAAATAACATGAATTACTGTGAAAAACTGCAGCAAATCTAGCAATGAAACAACTAGAAACTAAAAATGTCAGTGAAACATAGTGAAAAGTCGGATACAGACTTCAGGCTGTGTGATAGCTTTCACCCACGATCCTTCCAAATTCAGGGATTAAATTAGGACAATCAGAATATTTGTAATTATTACATATAATAAGAAAAGTACAAAGTTTGGGCATTCAGATATATCATAATAACATATTGAGTATTGGTAAATTCCTGCAAGGCACATGACGTATGGATAAGGTTATTACAAATACTGGTATTGAAAGTTGAGATAATTAAAAGTCGTTTATTAAAACTGGTAATGGATTATACATCATTAGTCTAGAATGTTGTTCAACTTGAACTGTTTGTCTTGCTCAATGAGGTTTTAACTTTTCTACAAAATAATGCCCTCCTTTCAGTATATCTGATGTACCCTCAACAATCAACATGCTTATCATCGTTGTACTGTTGTTGTTGTTATTGTCAAATAAGTTTAACATATAATCAGACAATGCCTTACCGTCAGCAGAAAAACAATGATAATTAAAAGAAAAGATAATGCCTGCAGTTGAGGTGTCGCGGTACACATCAATTACGAAACAGACGTTAATGCAAGTGCTGATAACATCGTGATGTATCACAATGTCCAAATGATACAAAAATGATAAATGATATAGATTCCCAAGCACACCAGTTAGTTTTTTTTTTTACCCCCCCCCCCCCCCCCCCCCACATAGATAATGGAGGCCAATGGGTGCTCAACTTTTTAACCCGTTCAGGAAAATACTACTATTCTGCCAAAGTCTGTCACATATTTTTATTCAATGTTAAGATAACAGTATTTCTAAATGCAGTAAACTGAGTAATTTGCACGTGATGTAAATTATACAACAATAAAATTCAAGAAGTAAAACTAGCCAAGATTTGGTAAGACTTCACTTATATTTCTACCAATGAACTCTGGGACACTAGCTTACTCTGGGACACTAACACTTACACTAGCTTACACTAGCTTACTCTGGGACACCAACTCTGGGACACTCTGGGACGTCACTCTCGACAAGTTATTTTTTTAAGTGTACAATTTGCGCTGTTGTGCTTGTTGTGTTTCCTTCTCAACTTTAAAACAGTATTTAAAGTAAAAATAACTGTATCACGTGTTCAATCGAATGAGGGCTGGTAAGGGAAATGGTAATCATATTTTTACCAATTATGCTTTTTAAACTAAAGTAAAAGTAAAGATATTTATTTCCATAAGAGGAAAATGGAAAACAGGAAGGGACTGTTAGGTTCCGCTAACACCTGTCCAGCGTTAAAAGAACTATTCTTCTGAATGCTATGTCATGTAGTAGTATAATTTAGTTTCATGGTGGCATCAATAATGAAACTTTCTTTCCCATGGCGCACATAAGGGATTTACATAATTTGCTATTGGTCTAGGAGATAAAACCATTTTTTTTTTTAGAAACCAAAACATAAAACTTTAATGTATCAAACAAAGGAAAAGGAAAGTGAATCAAACTCACCGTAAAAAAATAATGAGATCAACTCTGATTTCATTTTATTAAAAAAACAAAACTTCTCTTCAAAATATTTCAGATATAAAAGCTCAAAAATCGAGCAATTCAACTTACTTTTTTCAGCATGCGGGCACACGCCTGCCATCCACGGGATGACATATTTTTGTTGGAAGAAATGTTGAGGGTCTCCGTGGATTCATAATATTCAATCATGTCAAAGAGTGCCACAGATCCCTAAACAGAAAGTGAAAACAGAAGTTATTTACGATCAGCGTATCATATTCAAAACTACAAACAACCTTCTCAATTTTAGATGTGGTTTGACACACCTTGTATAAGCTTAAATCCAGAGTTCACTCACAGAAATTCAGGACACATGGCAAGAGCGCTGGTAAATCAACGTTAAGGGCAGGGGTGCATAAAATTCTTACAGGACAAAATTTCTCATGAAATTTTCCTACAGATTTTTCAAATTTCCACAACCTTTCACAATGTAGGCAAGCCATTTTTCAGTGAATTTCTTCAGTTCTCTGAAATTTCCCACGAACCTCGTTCTAGCGTTCTGGCATATTCTGCACCCCCAGTTAAGGGTTTGTTAATGTAAAAATATTAGCCGCTGTTCAGACTTTTTACTAAACAGGTTATCTACATCACTATTTTGCAAGAAAAAATTTGCAGGGTGCATAATGTATTTCACCCAGTTTTCATCTTAAGACTCGTCATCATTTCTCATTTGTGTTTTAAATTTCGACTTGTAATAATGGTGCATTTCTCAGTAAAAAATAGTAAACATTTTCTAGTGATTTTGTGGCCTTGGCAAGCCCTTAACTTTGAGCCCAGAAATTCACTCCGCTGACTTTTGCGCAAGAGCTAATCTTTAATTTTATTTTGCGACCTCAGACACGGATCCACAAATCCATTCAATTCATTCTCTACTGTAATTTATACCTCCTGTAATTTTAGGTGCAGGTATTCGGCTGAATCAATGAATAAATTGCAGTTATTTTTTTTTTACCCGATTCGGCTGACTGGTTTCTAGGTCTGTGTGAGAACATAATCTCTAGAATCTTTTTTCTTTTCCTTTTTACCTCTTCGCACGCAACTTTGGAAATCACTATTTCATCTACTCTAATGCATGCTTTTATTTTGCGACAAGCAACAAACACCGTTTGTTTAAGTGGTAACCAAGACAATGTTGTCCTTTTTTTTGTATTCCAGCAATACAGGAATTGGTACAAAACTGAAGAACAGTCGCAGCGTTGAAAATTTCAATTCAAACCGTTTTTACGGTCTGGGTGTCAGAATTGCCCAAGTTTTCTTTTTAAGTATCACGATTCACTGATCCCGTAAGCTTATCTTTGGCAACTATTGAGTTATGTATCGAGTTTTCACAACCCATCACGTTTAAGCATTCAATGCGGCACTCGTTACAATTCCAGAATCATCTGCATACATAATACGGAGCAGGCGGCCACGCCATTCCGCCGCACAATCAAGTACTCCACCCTGTAGTGCCATCTGTTGACGGGATTTGCCTTCAATTTCGGGTTTGGACACTTTTCCAACGTCTTCGAACAGATGGCGCCACTTACCTAACCTGCCATGTCGCCGTCTATTGACAGCCTTGGACTACAAGTTCGGGTTTTAACACTTTTTCCAAAGTCTTCGAAGAGATGGCGCCACTTACCAGACCTGCCGCACCGTTTTTGGATTAGTTTTTTGGTATTGTTGTGGTACCAAAGCGGCCAACAAAGTTTTAGTCGCGTTGACTGTGCCATTGTCGGCGTTTGAGCTAAAAAAAAAAAAAACAACCCGTGTCTACTAAACCAGACAACTTTAAACCAGTGAACAACGATTGATTCTTAATTCTGAGGCCGGGGGCCTCGAAATTGGCAGCCTGATACGATGGAAAGACGTATTTATTTCCTAAATGTTCACTTCCAGAAAGGAGTTGAATTGTTTTTACGTGGGCGGCAACAATCGTTGCTTGCAACAATGTCGCAATGCACGGTACCGAGGAGAATTCTTTCAAAGGATTACTTAAGATAGGGTTACTTGTTTACTGAATGCTGGATTTGTCAGGTCTTTTTTTTAGCCTTCATCAAACATACGCATGCGACTTTTCCGGGGGTGCGGGAGAGGGTGCCAGGGCAAGTGTGTGTGGCGGGCAAAGCGTGCTACCGAAGTGAATTGTTTCAAAGGATTAACTTAAACATGGGATTACTTGCTTACTGAATGCTGGATTTCTCAATGATAGGGGTTTTTTTTAGCCTTCAGTCTAACACACGCCAGCGACTTTTCCGCGGCTGCACCAAAGGGAGAATGTCACGGGGCGACGTTTTCGGGGAAGGGGAGGCGGGCAAGATTGTATGAGGGGGACATGTATGCGAATCCGGGAGGAGGTAGCAGTGTGGGGATTGGGGGTTATGAAATTGGGGGGGGGGGGGGGGCAGGGCATATATGGGAGCCATTCACATGTTCGGTCTTCGGTTTGATAAATTTAAAACCAAAGACCAAACACCTGAGGTGCCAGAGGGAGGCGAAGAGATATTCAGAACCCACACTATGGGAGTGCAGGAACGGGATGCAACGGGTTGCGGCAGAGGAAGGGGAGCAGGGATGTGCGGGTGGTGGGTGGGGGGGGGGGTGTGCGCAGCATGCGCACAGGCACAACTAGTTTTTCAGTAAATACTGCACATAATTCTTACAGATCAGTTGTTACGACTTACTAAGCATACACATCAAAGTTTCTGGTGCAAGAATGCCACACGTCTCACATTAGATTCAATGTTACTCCAGAAGTTAATATTTTTTAACGATAACTTAACAGTTTTTTCTTTTGTGCCGTTTCTGGCAACCCCTTTGACACACACATGGTAAACTTAAAAATCCTTCAAATTTATCCGAAGTTTAAGGCTTTGGTTTTCGAGCCCCAACCGTTTGACCGCGTGGCCCTAACACTCGTTAACAAAATTGACTAAGTCATGTGACTAATTGCATGGCTAATATTCACACTTTAGCCATCTGGCACAACATCAGACGACAACAGTGACACAGGAACTTGGCACATAATAGGGTTAGATGCTGGCTGTAATATTGTTATTCTCTTCATTCGGCGGGGCCGGCCCCCGACAGTGTTTCTAATCTTATTAGCTGCCAGTAGCAACAAATGGAGGGCTGGCTAGAAAACAAAATGGCATCAGTTTTAGTGCTGCAAGGTTCTAGGTCAGTTTGCCTACAGTCTTGTTTATTACATAATATTTCTATAAAAACTGTTTTGTAATAGTAATCCAAATCCTATTCTTGGGACAGTTTTCAGCCAAACTGCATAACTGTGATTTGAATATTTTTGTTTACATGTGTCTTGACAGAGTGAGAACATAATTTCGAAATGTTGGCGGCCATTAATTAGAACAAAAAAATTATAATGGACGATTCAGTGCCGTCAAATTGTGTTTAAATTGAGTATAGTGTTTTTGTAAAGTTTCGAAAAGGAAAGCGCAACCGCTCAATGTCACTCTGTTAACATTTACGGGGTAAAATGAGACAAAACTCGGAAGTACAACTCAAAAAATTCATGTATATATTTTTTTTGATTTAAAAAAAAAAATTAATTTGTTTGAGCCTTAAGTCAGCTGAAGCAACTTAATGCTTGCAAGGCTGAACCGGCTCAATTTTGAACATTACCGGACTTTTTTTAGAGAAGAAGAAATATACGGTTAAATGAGGTGCCAACCCGGGGATTCGATCCGGGTAACCTCCGATCATCGTAGGGGCCGAAAGATTGTCTAGAATTGGCCAGAATAGTTCCCATAGCCGCTGAAGGAGCATGATAGACTCTCACGCTACCCTGGAAGTCCTGGCGGGAACTTTCCAGGGGTTCGACCAGATCCGCAAACCTCCAGCAACCAGGCTGAGCTCTCTCACAACTCAGCCACGATGTCGACCGACTCAGTCATTCAAAAAATCGTTTGAAACTGCTGCACAGTTAACCAAAGTGGGCCAACATTTTTAACAATTCATAATTATTGCTTCTCAGGAATGCTATCAAAAGTTTAGTGGTGCACAGTTATTAAAATAAAATCATTCCTTATTTCCCGTTAACATTGCTGCCCAGCACATGGCCAACAGCTGTGCAGGTGGCAAATAAAAATGTGAAAGGTTATGAACGATTCAAAATACAAAACCACTGGGATAAATTCAATTTATAAAGTGAAATTTGACCAGCGATATTGGTCTTTTAGATAAAATATGGTAGGCGTTAAAAAGACTAAAGTTACATAGATGATGCTAGTTCTGTCGTTACAAGCACTAATACTGAGGCATTCGATTTCCATCGAATTAACTTTCAGTGGATCGTAAAACAGCTGTCTAACGAGGAAAACATCTCTGTGAAGGCAGGAAATGGAAGATTTTCATTCTTCCATTTAATGATTACATTTACTCCCACAAATTTCTGGATGGGTTAAGGTCAAGGGCTCGTTTCTCATTTATTTAATTTTTTGTCTGCAACACGTTGGTTTTTTTAAAAATCATTATGTGACACTTCCTTCAAACACGTGGTTCCTTCCTCCTGTGATCTAGACACATGCTAGTGTGTGGTGACAAGTAAGGCAACAATCGTCATCACTCACTGGTAAAGGACATTCTAACAGTAGAGCGCAATCCATAGCGTTAGCATTTTCAGGACTTTGGAAAAAATATTATAATCCAGCTCAAAAGCTGAAATGGGTTGAAATTGAGAGCAACCTAACGAAAATATTATAATCCAGCTCAAAAGCTGAAATGGGTTGAAATTGAGAGCAACCTGACAAAAATTTGTCCATATGGGAATTTCTTTGAATTGTTTTCCAGAGTGAAACCTCATATACGGAGGTCCAAATGTGGGTGGGACAGCAAAAACTTTCTGCATGTACCCCCCAATGGTGCAGAAAATAGGAAGCAAGTCTAGCTCGATACCTCACAGGTTGTGTGTGGTGTTAGTACAGCACTACAGAAAGTTTGGTTAAGTTATTACTACAAGAATAATACAAGCTGAAATTGGAGTATGACTCTTTACCCAAATCGTTTGTAAGGGTGCAACAATCTGTTAGTAGATGACGCTGCATATTAAGGATGGTGTACACCAGGTTTTTGACGCAGAGTGCGCTTTGAAATTTATCTGCTGTAGTTATAGGTGGCTCTCCCAGCAGCAGAACATTCTGTCACTCACTGTAGGAAAAAAATGTACGTAGCCAATCTGATTATAAGTGTTTATTGGTTTTCCTGAAATAATTTCTCAATCCATAAAGTGGCACTATCACCGATTGAAAGTCTGCAGAATCTGGCATCAGTAAATACCTAACACTTGCTTGCATCAATCGAAAGATGCGCAATGCCATTTCTTTCACGAAACAAACCAGCCACGACCTCCTTAGTTAATGAGTGAAAATTTGCTAAGTCCTCGTGCACCTGGGAGCAACTGTAAAGGTTGACAATTTAACTGCCGCCACGGTATTTTCATACAAATTTCTCTCTGTGATAGCGCGTCTTTTAACATATTGAATGGCTTTTTCCTGTGGAAAAGTGGAATTTAGACATTCCATTACACCATTTAAAATTTTTAAGACGATTAAAATGCTGCATTGGAAATGTCTGAATTCCATGTCTAATTGGTCAAAAATTGACAAAACGGTTAAACTTAAAGCAAACAGCAGCTTTCCACTATCCACGTTGCTTCGATTCTGTACTGGGGGTTGTCCTCAAGATTTAAAAGGTTTACCAGTGTCACGTGTAATGCCTGAGATGTTAGCAGCTCATAATGTACTTTCAACAAAACACATTAAAGGCATATATTTCAGTTGATAGATTCCTAAATGGAGAGGAATTTAGGTTTATCAGCAATTTATTCTGCATATAACTACTGGTGTTTGGGTTTTGATTCGGCGATGCTCACTCCCCCATTTTTTTTTTTTACTGTTATCATCTTGCTTGTTAGAACATTAGTGGGCGAATCACGTCAACCACGTGGAGATCTGTGCCTTCCAGAATGGAAGATGTCATTCAAATTAATGTGACTCAATTTATTCATTTTTAATTTGGGATGCATCACTTGGGGACTCGGCTACGGCAAGATGGATCTAGACTTGTGAAATGTTACGAGCACAACACCTGATGAAGTGTCACCAATTCTGACATGTGATTGGGTGTGTGTGTGTGTAGTAAATTTGAAGTGTTTAGTTGTCTTTCTGACGATCCGTCTGATCTTGATGGCATTTATGCCTATGATTAACTGACTATTTTATTGTTGTTTTGTAAAAATTAAAGCTGCCCAATGGCCGGGTCAAACGTCAAACTTTGGCTATCTAGCTGCACGCACTGAAAGCTCGACTTGTTCATTTTGTGCATTACAGAAGATTACTGACAGCGACTCGTTTGCCAGTGTTGCTTGCTATTCAGTCTCTCGTTCAAAATGTCATTTTATATTCCTTTGTGCCGTCTTGATGGTTGCTACCTTTTGAAATTGGCGCCGAGGATGGTTGTGAGCCATGTTTGAAGAGAATGCATGCGTCAAGATTGAAGATTGGCAAGTGACGCACAACGGGGCTCGACACGAAACAATTTCTAAAACTCTGGAAGTTTGGTGTCAAATGAAAAGACGAAGAGTAGCAATAAACAAAGGGCAAAGCGATTTTAAAACTACACTCAATTAACTAGAATGCACTGTCAGAACCGTCGCTGAGCCAATTTTCTCACACTAACGGTAGTTACGAAAGCAGTAAATTATTTAATGCACACAAGAAGTTTCGTTGGGTATAATTTTGAGTCTGGGTGTTGAGCGTTACGTGTTGGAAACAGCAGTCTTCATTTAAGCTGCTTTAACTGAATGCTATGCAAATTTAATCACACTTCTGCCGTAGAGATGAATATGAGTGAGTCTTAAGTACAACAGCAAAACACAAGATGTCTTTTAAATACCACTGTGATTACCAATTGACGGTATTTTCGAATATGAGTGAATCCATCCCCTGAACCATAGTAGTAGGCTGAAGACATTACGATGCAATAAATTTCATCTCAATTTAAATAGCCATGTCAGATTTAACCACGTTTGTTGGATAAGGTAACAGCGGCACTAAGGAAGTCGATCTGGTTAACCCACATTTTATCGCTTTCTGGGTCACAAACCCATATTATAGGGCCAGTTATCAAAGGCGAGTGATTCTAATTACCGTACATTTCCTATAAAACGCCCATGGGCTGTAAAAATGCATTTAATACAAAAAAAAAGGGAGGGGGAGGGGAAAGGGCTGTAAGAAAATTATGATTCAGGTTTCAACTCTTACTTCTGTCCAGGTAGGGTGTTTAGGCCTAACTCCATTGCTGAAAACTCGACATTTCGACATGATCTGGGTTCAGTCTAGAGTAACGCAATACCTTTGTCATTTATTCACGGCATTACTTTATTTAGTTTGCTTTATAAGAATGAAGATTTTAGTTAACTTTAAACAAGCCAACCATTATATACTTTGAATGTTCTATTGGAAAACGTGAAGCACACAAAATTGACACTCAAAATTCAAAAGTAAACACTAACGATCACGAATTTTCGATAGGCAGCTTGACTAAAAAAAAAATATAAAATTTCCTCGTCCTCTATCTTAATCATCAGTCTGCCTCTAACTGTGTTTTCTTGTTTACATCGCTGTTGTCGCGTGCTTTGTGAAACAACAACCTCAACGAAGCACGCGACAACAGCGATGTTAACAGAAGAAAACACAGAAGCAGCCTGATGAAGATAGGAGGACGAGAAAATTTTATATTTTTTAGTAATCTGCCTATCGAGTATACATAATCGTTAGTTCGTGTTGACTCTTGAATTTTGAGCGTCAATTTTATGTGCTTTACGTTTAGTTAACTTTTTTTGCAAAAAAACCATGATTTTAAGGGGATAAAACATTGATTTCATTAAATGTATGATGTATTTAGTCAATTTCTAGCTGACAAATTGGGATTTAAAAAGAGCGGCTGTAACTAGGTTATTTCACAACTTCTGACCTTAAAAGCTATTTATGGGGATGGGCCGTAGGTGTAGATATGCGCAAAAATAGCACTTTTGCAGTGATTAGTACAGGGCAGAGTTGGACCATGTCATTGGGTCAAGCTTTTGGCCGGAACATTGGTTGAACACCTGACCCGTCAGTTACGTGGACTGACCCTGTAACACAGCGACCACAACAAAAGCCACAGATTACTTGAAAAGTATGGTTTTACTTGCAAGTGCCGTAAGTGATTATCAAATAAGCTTCTGCGAAGGGTTAATTCTAACTGTCATGTGATGGGGGGGGGGGCATTATATTTAGGAATGGTCTTGTAAATGGTTCATTCTTAAATTAGGCGTTGAGTGAAAATTCTGAATTTCTATTTATTGTAAGTATTTCTATTCATTGTAACTCTTTACAACTTGCTGTAAACGATTAAAGTGCTTGTGAGTAACCGAGGTTGTAAGACTAAACAAAGGAAAACGCTATTATTCGTTGCATGTTTAAGTGTAACTTAAACATGCAAGAGCTGTTGCGAGGTAGGTTGCAACAGCCTCCCAACAGTAAGCCGGTTGCAAGGCAGGTTTAATCTAAATGCACCCTACTCAGCGGGATGGAGGGGGAGGGGAAAAGTTGTTGGTTTAGTTTCCCAATAATGCCATAATCTTTAAACATCTCCTCATAAAATTAAATTCGTGACACAAGCTGAGTAAAATAAATATTCACAAATCAGCCTACCTCATCATCTAGATTAGTTGACTCCACATCAATGGTTTTGAACCGAACACGTTTGAAGATTTCTTCCATTGCATCATAGTGTTTAAGATCTAATCTTTCACCTATTGTAGACAGAAACAAGTACATAATTAGGAAACAGGCTTCAAGTGTGCAATCTGATTCAAATTGGAAGACACTCCTACAAAGTAAAACCGAAACTGAAGAACTATTCTAAGAGAATGCATACTTGCCTTGAACTATTGAAGACAGTGTGCTATGTACATGACCGTACACAAGTTGGAAAAGTTAAGTCCAGGTTAAATATTCTACATTTCTTAAAGGGCATGCTCTATTTAAAGTGGTTAAATTGGTCAGCCTGGCTTCCTGGGGTGTATGCACTCCCCTCCCTCTAACCCAAAATTTCTCTCACGAGACTGCTTCTTGATATTTTCTGACCATTACCGCTACCCACTATATTCACTATGTCACAAGCAACTCTTGACAAATTATATCCATCTTTAAGAAAGAAATGTAGCAATGACTTTTGCAGGCCACAGTAAGTAACAGTTCAAGTCTTAATCTAAAAATTACCTTTGTCTCATTGTCATTGTGGAAACCTAAATGTCTCATTTAAGAAACAATCACAATCACACACTCACAATCACAGACTGCACACTTTATGCACAACGCATTGTGAATACATTAACAATTAACTTAATAAAATGGTCAACAAGGTTTCCCACACTATATGTCCCTTATGAAATAGGCTACGCTCGCAAACATTGTACAGCTTTACAGACCTACCTTTTAAACTGAGGCAATCTTCTCTGTCTCCTCCAAACAGACCAAGGCCCTAAATAAAGAAAAAAAAAAGAAAATTACGTTTACTCATTAGAAGCTTATTTCGAAGGTAGTAAATGTATGTACACATCACGGGAAGTACGACGGCAAAGAAATTAAGTACGATAATGAGGCTTTCCCGACTGTAATACCGGGTAGAAAAATTATGACCCATCACTCGCTTTACCCTAGGGTGTTTCAGCCTAATATAAATTTATAATGTCAAAAGGTTGGTGGAAGGCCATGGAACAGAAGCTTATGGTTAATCGATAATGCACTTTTACAGACTGTAAAGTTATGCCAACACGATACGAAGTCTTGCTCGGCATTTTCACTAAAGGTGCAGATAAGACTTATAACTTTTTATGGCAGGACGCTTTCTGCCCATTGGTTCAAGAGCATAACAACACCTATTAAAAGACAAACTCGTGGTGAAATTTGGTGAGTACCCTAGGTCACCTGTCTTACACTTTGCTATTAACCCTTTCATGCTCAAATAAGGACAGCTACTGGACGGGTCAATAAGTAAGTCCCCACGTGCACCTACAGCCCAGTGGTCAGCATCTTCATCTCCAAACCAAGTGAATGCCGGTTCGAATCCCGCAACTGACCTAGCAGAAAAAAGTGTCCCCCAGAAATAATTCCAGCACGAAAGGGTTATACAATGATTTTCTTGACCCATCATAACTTTCGTGTGTGACGATGACAAATAAGGGCAGCTACTGCACGTGCCAAGAAGTAAGTCCCCACGTACACCCCGAGCAAAACGTGCACTTGGATGAAATATGAGTTTAAAATATGTGAAACCCTCTCCGGATCTGAGCTAAATGGAGAAAGCGAAATGATTATATGTGAAACTTGGGTAAAAATCATAACGCCAATGCATTGAAAGTTTGTGGAAATGCAGAAATGAAGGATATAATAACTGCATGGAATTCAAAACGGGGTAATTAAAATATTGTTTGAAAGTAAGTACTACGATACGATCTAGATTTGGGGTTTGGTACGATCTCTGCAATGTGTGGTGCAGTGGTAACCCGAGCCACTGCAATGTGACTGAGGTTGGCGCTGATGACCTAGCTGGATTAAATCTCAATCCCTCCACCCTCAACAAAACACAAAATGTCTGGTATTAAACAAAACAGGGCGATTCATAAATTACTGAAAATTAGGCCTATAAAAATGTAGGCCAAATAACTATAGGTCTATAAAGGAGCTAATAGAATGATGCTGTACACATGGTTGCGCCAAGTAATGTACCTTAGTTTAGTCTAGCGCATCTCGTATATCTGGAACCAAATCTTAATTTTTTTATTTTCTGTATAATAATTTCCATCACTTTAAACGATAATTTATGTTATTCTTATCGAATATATCTTTGTGACCCTACTTTTCCAGTTTTCATTATTTAAAAGTGTTAAGTCTAAATGACCGGTTTCCTGTATTCCGCAACTGTACAGTTAAAGCATTGTTTTAAAGTATGGCCATGAGTGTGCGAACAAGAGTGCACCCAACTGAACAGTTTCGGCCCTGGCAGCATAAGCAACATGTGGAAATTGCCAAATGTCAACCACGTTAACATTTGCAACCAAATTCATATTTCCAACTAAATTCAACATCCCCTAGTTTAAAATACTCATGGCTTCTTGGCTTTGGGGCATTTCCGGCACTGACAATTTCCTGTGGTTGTCCCGAACTATTGCCCACACGGTAATATTTTTTTTTAAGCCCACTTTAACCAATTCGTGCATGAATTATTTCTTGTAACTTTTTTTTTTTCAATTCGGCCAGTCCCGGTATTCGAACCGGCATTCAGTTGGTTTAGAGACGCTGGCCACTGGGCTCCTTGCTGCTAGCTTTGCTTGGGGTCCCTGGGGCGCTTCACAAAGCCTATGTTGCGTTTGGTGACCTACCTGCGTGTGGTCATCGTGGCTGAGTTGTGAGAGAGCTCAGCCTGGTTGCTGGAGGTGTGCGGATCTGGTGGAAACCCCTGGAATGGGGACCTTGGGAAAGTCCCCGCCAGGACTGCCGGCCAGGGAAGCGTTAGAGGCTACCATGCTCCTTCAGCGGCTATGGGAACTATTCTGGCCAATTCTGGACAATCTTTCGGCCCCTACGATGATCGTAGGTTTTCCTGGATCGAATCCCCGGGTTGGCACCTCCCTTTAACAGATATTTCTTCTTCTCTAAAATTCTGGTAATGTTCAAAATTGAGTCGGTTCAGCCATACAAGCATTAAGTTGCTTTGGCAGACTTAAGGCTCAAAGAAATTAATTAAAAAAAAATAAAAAATAACTTCTTGGCCCGTCTATTTGCTGTCCGTATTTGACGACATCATGCATGAAAGGATTATGCTGGGCAAGAAAAACATTGTGTAGCCCTTTCGTGCATGAATTATTTCTGGTGACTTTTTTTCAATTTGGGTCAGTTGAGGGATTCGAACCGGCATCCACTGGGCTGTTGCTGCGCATCTTGCTCGGGGTGGGGACTTCTAGACATGTCCAGTAAATGTCCTTATTTGAAAATATCATGCATGAAACGGTTATGTTGAGCCAAGAAAAACCCTTTCGTGCTAGAATTATTTCTGGGAACTTCTTGACACGTCCAGTAACTGTCCTGATGGCCGAAAACATCATGCATGAAACGGTTATGGTGAGCCAAGAAAATCATTGTATAACCCTTTCGTGCTAGAATTATTTCTGGGAACTCCTTTCTGGGGACTTTTTTATGTTAGGTCAGTCGTGGAATTCGAACCAACATTTCATTTGGTTTGGACATGAGGATGCTGACCACTGGCACTGAGCTGTTGCTGCGAGTTTTGCTCGGGGTGCACGTGAGGGGACTTACTTCTTGGCACGTCCAGTAGCTACCCTTATTTGACACGAGAATACCCAAACGTTCACGTTGTAGCTTAGCGTCTTCTAGCTGCGCATTTATCCAACAAGCCATTCTCTTAACCAGCATTACAAAGTGGGGAATAATACATTTTGGTGCATCGAGAAACACGGAAGTTCACTTCCAAAGTGAATTGAGGAATTCTATCAACATCCCGTTGGACTCTGGATTTCCTTCAGTATAAATACAACCTATTAAAAACCCATCGTGGAATCAGAAACACACAATACTTGTTTTAAATAGCTGTTGTTGACACGACGTATTTTCAATGCAATGCGTTGTATTTACTAAACAGAATCCGGAGTCCCGGACGAGGTAAGAAAAATGTTATTTAATAAACAGCACGCACCGAGGGAAATCCAAAGCCCTAACTGGCTGATCTTTAAAAACGAATTCTTCAAATTTATTTGATTAGTGGACCTACGGGCGAAGCCATTTTTTGTTTGTTTTTTAAAGCAGCGGTTGAGCAAGTCACTTGAATTGCGTAGCTTGTAAATTGACAGGGATTTTTCCCTCAGTTGAAAACAAGGTTACAACCAAATCAATGAGCTCAAAATTCAATAAAAAGTTAGTACAGTACACACTGTAATCCACATGAAAAGTTTTATGGCCACACAAAACATGTGCCAGATGCAAAACATACATAATGCCTAGCATAGCATAGTAAGCATCTTTGATATTTCTTTCGAGTGGCACGACTTGGATTCGAATTGGCAAAAAATATCCTTCTCCACATCACAACTGTACCACTTTTATCGATGCGGTACACTTTTAGCTTTTGACGCGCAACCAGCCTTGGCGCCAGAAGAAGAGAAGGACAATTTTGCTAGGTGAAACCCATCGGAATTTCAACGTTCTTTTACATGCCACAATCGACATGAGCACGAGACATCATAGGACCCTTCTCTTCCCGAAAATGACAGGTGTGGCTGAAGGCGGACTTGAAACCGGGACCTCTGGCACATGAGACGGAGCTGGATAGCAATGATTTGGCGCTTGGTTCAAGTTTCAATCGAGTTACTTGACTCGGATTCGAACTGGGAAACTAGTTCTTCTCCAAATCACTTGCCATAACGCGTTTATCTAAACAGTGATAAGAGTGCTAAGTTGTCACTAATAGTCGAAAAACTAAGTCGGAAACACATCATGGCAAAATCGTAAAACAAGAAATAATATTGTAGAAAGTATTTCTACAATATTATTTCTTGTTTTACGATTTTGCCATGTGTTTCCGACTTAGTTTTTCGACTATTAGTGACAACTTAGCACTCTTATCACATTTATGCACTTGTCTTTCATCAGAATTTGTGAAGAATTGTGAAAGTTTGCCAGTTCGAATCAGTCGCATAACTCAAATGAAATGTTCAGTTCATAAAAGTGGCTTATTATACGATATGTTATTTTTTGCGTGCATTTCAGGTTTAAGGTTCTTCAAGTTTATAGGGTTCTTTCAGGTGTAGGTTCTTCGCGCTGGATAAGTTTTTGACTCGGGTATTATTTTGTTGTTGGAGGAAAATTCTGGAAAAAACTGGGGGACTTTTGCTTACTTTCCTTTTTCTTCCACTATTTTGGCTTTTTTTTTTACGAAGTATTTAACAAGTTAATTTGGGAAGAATTCGTACATTCTAGAATTATATTTACTCTGGGCGTATTTTCGTTGTAGCATATTTCTCACTTAGGCTACATTTCATATTACAGAGATTTGTTTATCAAACACAAAATAGTCCTAAACGAAGATGAAAGAATTTCCCAACTCCGGCAACTTACGAAAAAATAAAATAAAAGCCACAAAAAAAAAAAAAGATAAACACAACTGCAAAATAAGGACGGAAACAACCACACGTTTGGAAAACACGCTCAGTTCCTATCACCAAAACACATTAAATCATAAAAAGAGTAGGCCACGACCTTGTCGCTACGACCCCTTTCATCCCGTACCGATTCATTTATTCTGTCAGCATTTTTACTTCGTGTGTCTGTCTGTCTGTCGGTTGGTTGGTTGGACGGTTGTAAGTCAAAGAGAAGCCAGGGTGACCTCTGTGCGCCAACTAATGTTTAAATTAATATTCAGCAGGAGTTACCCTTTGCCTCTAAGCAGCAGCAGCAGCAGCCTTGACACTCAGCCACACCATGCAATATTACTTGCTCTTTCTCCAGCCACTAAAGCACAATGATCTTACGCACTTTATACACTAAATGCTCAATTGCCGGTTTCATAACTTCGGATACAGTCATGGAAGTTTTGTAATCGACCAAAAGCTTTAACGGTCCAGGGCTTCTGTCGCTTTCCCACGATATACAAAAAGGGAAAAAAAAAAAGAAAGAAAAGCCGTTACGACTCTGATGTTGCTGTAAGCTAATAATTTTATGCAATTTTGACACACTTCCAGGTGAAGTGAGAGTAAGTATCAAGTGAAACTGCAGAAGCGAGTAAATGTGTTTCAAGGATTATGGTTCTGGTAAGTGACCAAGAAGCAGCTTTAAAATGTTGGTTTTACTGTTAGGCAAGGGCAGGTGGGACTCAACCGGATAGTTCCGCTTCAAGCTTGCCATCAAAATGTTAGTATAAGTTTTACTGCAGACAAGTCTCCTAAAAATAGGCCTACTCTTCATATCGTTGTCTGTCTGTCCGTTTTAAAAGAGAGCGAACAAAACACGGTGGTGACGACAACCTTCGGAACTTTCCGCTTGTATGTGTTAGGTTCCTGGCCCTATTTCACAATCTTAAACGCAAAAAGAACGATTTGATATCCACTGTATTCTATTCGATTTTGTATAGATTATCTGCCGCCACAGGAGTATACGAGTGCACGGGTCGCTGCGAGCACTGGGGCGTCAGATTCGATGCGTGTCTTTGTTCCGGCTGTACATCTCTGGCTTCTTACAGACCATGGGTTCGATCCTGGTGAAGGAAAGTGTATATGTATGGGTTTTTCTCCGGTTGTTTCCCTGGGTAAGAGGGTTTCCTCCTGGTACTCCGGTTTCTGCCATCATGCGGCAAAAAACAACTGTCATCATGGTGGTATTTTCATCTGCCCCTTCGGCCTTGAAAAACTCTAAGCTTACTGGCCGACACCATCTATTATTATTAAATAGACCCAACTCTACTCCATGCTGTCGCTTTCCGAGGAGGAGATAAAACAATGTCGAAAACAATATTGTTGTATCTCTCAGAGAAATGCAGCTGATAACCTATTTATCACCAAATTTCACGATCTCAGTAGGACAACAATGCGACGGCGCATACCACTTTAACAACGAATATAACCTATTTATCACCCA
This sequence comes from Lithobius niger, assembly GCA_023313725.1. NCBI lineage: Eukaryota > Metazoa > Arthropoda > Chilopoda > Lithobiomorpha > Lithobiidae > Lithobius > Lithobius niger. Next base: position 1,133 of record JAHWFP010069931.1, on the reverse strand, counting down.
ATTTTACGATGTCAGTCGACAATAATGCGACAGCACGCATATACCCCTTCTACAAACAAGACGACTGTCAACAATGATATCTTTTGTCACTTTGTCGAGCTTTCTAAGCAAAACAACGTCACACGATTCAACCAAACCCTCGCTTGGAAATCTACTATAACGCTGTAGTATTACGAGCATTCATGATCAAAACATGGTGTGCCATCTATAGGACTCGACTACTCTCTGCTGTCCAATTGGACTACTACAGAAAAAAGTTTCGGAAAGCGACAAACTAGTCAAATTATTATTAGACAAATAATAATTTGCTCAATACTGGGTGCTCTGGTGGCAAATTTGATAAGTATTATGCACTGTGGACAAGGTGCTTAAAAGGTAAGAGTAGCAAGTGAGCTATCCCGTAACGAAGTTAGTCCAGTTGCCAATGCTGATTTTTGGCCTAACCTAAAAAAAAAGTCTGCACAAAATGTTTTTGCGCAGAGATGTTCTACAATATGTCCCTACTCCAAAACCTAATGATGCCACCTTGGCACCCTTGGGGAATTCAAGATGGCATCCAAAATACTGACAACAAAATGGTTTTTTGCTTCTAGCATCTAAACCGTTCATCCGATTGAAACTTAACCGGTTACCAATTATGTTTAGAATAAAATTTTCTTCAAACAAAAAAGATCTATTCATATTTTTGATAAAATTAATCCTTCTTGCCGAAATTAGTTATTTAAGTTATTTTAGGCCGTTAACGCATGTTACATATACAATTCCTGACTTTAAACAGCTGCAATACCCGTTCTAATTCGGATAAATGGACGTGATTAGGCTTATATGAAAGATGAAGATGTATATTTTCCAACAAGGGTAATTAAAACGATTTATATTAATTAGGAGCTAAGCTACGGCAGTTTACCTAAATTGTAGGACTGTGCTTTTAGGTCCAATTTACCACAAGTTCCATCTTTAAGCAGCTGCAGTACCCGTTTTAAGTCGGATAAATGGTCGTGATTATGCTGAGCAGTGGCTGAAGAAGCACACGATGTCTTTTCAAAACAAGTATACTACACAACGGCTTGTATCATGATAGGTAAAGGCTTAACACACGGTAGCAGGTTAGCGCATGGTAGCGGCTAAACACA
>JAHWFP010069930.1:49180-98931 GCA_023313725.1 Lithobius niger | reverse complement strand
ATTGTTGATATCTATTTCTGGAGACGCATGACATTATCAGCCAACTTTCAGGGGCAGCTACAGACAACCAAAACAACGTGTGTTACTAAACATGTACACCCGGAAGTGATTTGTTGCAGTGTACTTACAGTAGGGTGGAATCGGAAAAAATAAAATTTCGACAAAAAATTACATTTCGAAATGTTATTGTGCGGAAAAGTTGCCTTTTAGCATTACTATCACGCACAAAAAATGTCATCACTCTGATCTCATGTCTTTCGGTGCCACAAAGACCTTCAAGTTTAAACATTGTATGTCAACGGGCGGAACGGCGAAAAACATAGGCAAAAATAATGATTTGATGGGATTAAAATTTAATTTTGACATTATCTAATTTGATAATCTCAGTAACCATGTAAACAATGCTGTAATCAAAAGGAATTTAATTCTCGTTCAAAAACTAGGGTATCATCAAAGATAGGACAAAATTGCCATTTCTGCCTATTTTACCCCATAACCCAATTATCACGTTTATGGAAAAAGATCCTTGCAATTGAGGTTACCTTTTATGGTTTCTGATATTATCAAATGAGATAAAGTTAAAATTAAATTTTAAACTAATCAAATCATCACTTTTGCCTTTTTCTCCGTTTCACCCATTGACAATGTCAAACTTGAAAGTCTTTATGGGACCTCAATACATGAATTTAGAGTGATGATATTTTTTGTGTGTGATAGTGATGTCGAAAGGCAACTTTTCCGAACTATGACATTTCGAATTTCGAAAATTTTATTTTTTCGTTCCGCCCTAACGTATACAGTATTGCGTTGCCTTAATAAGAAAGCTACAAACCTAAAGAATTTGCTTTCAGAAAATACTTACTTGGAAAGTGAAAAAAAAAAAAAAAATGGCTGTAAAGTTCACTAACGTGGAATTAGTCGACAGGAAGTTCCTGTTTGGTTGGGTCAATAGCAATTCGGCGGAAGTGGGTGTTTCGAAGGATGCAGATTGTTAGAGTAACTGCCCCTGAATGTTGGCTAGCAATGCCAAGGTTACTGTGGAACTAATCTTGGTAATGACATGCGTCTCCAGAAATGGAGGACAGCAAATATCGGACACATGTTTATGTGGCTCTTTTTGCTTGTCTCGATGACTAGTAGATTGGATTGGATTGGATTGGATTGTAGATTACTAGGGCACTAGCTTACATCGTCATCGACCCCAGACACACACCCACACGCTGCGCATTCCTTGCTTGGATGCTAAATGATTAAATTGTACATTTATAGAACTTTGCTTGACTAGCGTAAAAACGAGCTACATGTTGCAGATCGATCGTTTACATATTTACGTTATGAAGAACGAAGTTGCCATGCATGGTACCCAATAAGACTGAAAAGCTGCATAAATCTAGTTATTCCTTGGTGCCGAAATTCTACAACCTTTCACCTAAAATTGTCAAGAAGGCATGCAATTTTACAACTTTTAAGAGGAAAACATGATGATGATTCGGAATCCTTTTTTAAAATAAGGAGCTAATTATTGATGTTCTGTTTCATGTCGTTAGCCAAGTATGTTGTATACGTTTTTATATCCCTGTGTTCATGTGAACTTATTATAGTAATTATTTACCATCTTTGCGTGTTGTAGTAAAATTGGTGTTGTTCCCAATTGATGTACTTTTTAATTACGTCACCGGCCAGCCATGTGAGTTACTGTTCCGTTTTTAATTGGAATAAACTAACATACTTACTTAAATGAAAAGGAAAAACACTGTCAAGAACACTTTTCAAACAACGAAGAGAAGAAAGGAAAAAGAAAGGACTGCTGCATACTATTTAAAGGTACATCCCTCCCAGTTGGCTTTCCTGTATGGCTCAGTTTTACAGCATTAGTTCAAACGTATGTAACTGTTGCAAACGCGTTCATTTTCCTGTTTTTTCCCTCGTGAGAAACGGTTTTGCTATTTGCTACATTCACTCTAACCTATGTAAATGTTGCAAACTCTATTTAGCGCAGGATGCTCGAAATAAGCGACAAGTTCTATCCTTTTAATTTACGAACATGACTTTCCAGACCTTCAATTGTAAGTCCATCCAACCCACAACACGCTGCTTGATCAAGGATTTGATCAACGGTTTGATCAAGGTTTGATTAAGAGGCTCACGGGTTCAGTTTGTGCTGTGTTGGGTTGGGGGGGGGGGGGGGGGGGGGGGGAAAAAGTATACGTGAATCAATCTATTTGTTTTTTAACGAATGAACTGTCAGACTAATCAGGGTCCACTTCGTATGTAGGAAGCACACGTGCTGGCCGACAACTAGCCATAGACAATAATAATAAGAAAAAAAAAATATGATCTTACCTGCCTGAAGCCAAGAAGAGTTGCTGGTACTTGTCAGGAGGGGGCTCCCAATTGGCGCCAGCCTGTAGTAGGGAAAAAGTAATCAGGGCAGTGGGGCTCAGGGGCAAAGTTAGGAGTGACCACTGTTGTTGTTGTCGTTGTTGTTGGTGGTATTACTTTAGTGAAAACGGAGGAAATTGGGAAGGAAGGGTGAAGCCACGGGGCGTGAAGGACGCCCTCTCGCCACGTATCCAGCTTGGACACACTGATTTTTATATTTCGTGTGTTTCTATTCGGGACCCTACTTCACATGACTTGGCAGACGCTGAACAGAGCGACCACGTGCTGCGGTCTTTGAGCTTCTGCAGCATCTGTGAGGCGCGACTCGCTCGTGCGTTGGCAACTCTCAACTGAGGGGTCGGTGGGAAGAGTGGTGCGCTCGCGCTGGCTGGCTCGGGTGGCAACGTGCTCCGTGCGGCGTCCCGTGGCGGACAGATAACCACGTGACGACCGACCCCAACGTGATCAATACCCGATGCCTTGCTCGCCTGCCGTGCGCGCGTTGGAAAGACGGGGGAGGAAGAAGGTAGAGAGTAAAAGTAAACGCGGGTCCTGTAGGGTGTTATGGGATGGTAAGGCTCGGATTTCTAACTCGTGGCGTCAGACCCCCTAAGCCAGATATTTTCACCCACACTTTTCGGCGGCTTATCGATTAATTCGGCTAATATTTTGTCCAGCAGAAAATGTTTGCAACCAAATTCAGTCAGGAAAGTTTTCGGCTAAGTCGCTTCTGATTTACGGCTTATATGATTTTTGAATTAATTTTCTAGCTATGATTTTCACTAAGTTAGGGGGCCATACAGAAATGATGGTAAGCGGAAAAAACGCTTCCGACAAAACTCCCCCAGAAAAAAAAGCCACCAATAACACGCCCCCAGGAAAAAAAGCCCGGAGGAAAAAAAGGCCCACAGGAAAAAAAAACGCCCCCAGGAAAAAAGGGCTCCAGGAAAAAACGCCCTTATGAAAACACGCCCTTAGTAGGGGGAAAATGCCCCAGTGGTGGTCATCGTAGCTAAACTTCAATTTGAGATGGTTCACCCTATACGAGCATTGGGTTGGAGGGTTATCAGTTCACTCAATCGCCTCTAGGGATCACCAGGGGTTCCATTATAATTTTGTGATCTCTTTTTCGCCCTGTGGAAAGGTGACTAGATGAAACCCTAACTAGTTTTTTTCAGATGACTTAAAACTCCCAAAAAATTTATTTTAAAAATGTATCTTTGCGTATTTACTAAACGCCCCGTTTACAATTCTCATTTTAGCCAATTTTTTCCTTAAACTAGACTTCTTTCTCTTTCAGAAAGTAAAAAAGTTACGCATTTCGTTCACGTTCAGTTGTTTTCTAAAAGAGCGACGCAAGTCGTGTAACACGCTATAATGTATAGCGAGGCGCCACTACGCGGTGCGCCTTGCAGTTACATGCACTGCTTGTGCACTCTCTCAATATCTGTCTAAACGCAGCTATTGGCAGAGCGCCAACAGCCGGGTAACGAGCTTACTCCTCTATTGAACTAGTCGGAACCGGTTCGTGCCAGTTAGCCTGTCACGTGACGTAAAACCTGAAGGGGATTCCCCCCCCCCCCTCCCTTCTGGCCAGTATATAAGCTGGCCCACTGGGCCAGAATCGGGACTTGGTGTTGGAGTGATGGTGCGCCCACAGTCTCTCTGCTCTGAACAGGGTCGGTTCAAGGGGAAAACTTGAAGCCGATGCCTATAATATGTGACTCTATGTGTATAGTCCCCTAGCTATGCAGTAAGGAGTGAATAGGAATTTAGCTTAACTCGAAACATATCGTCCACTCCCTTAGCACCTCACAGTCGTTATTAAAAAGTTTAAACAGAACAATCATGTCTCCACGAACTCTTCGCTCTTCCAGAGAGGTAAGCTGGATGTGTTGCTCGTCTTTACACTTTTTCCACAACAAGCAATGTATTTCTGGTATCCTGGTGACCAAAGTTGGGCGCAGTAAACCACAAAAGGTCGAATACAGACACTAATAATTTTAATCGCGACGCCAGTGCTGCGAACGGATGATTTTTAAACAAGTAAATCAAACTGCTGGCTCACAGACAAGCACCGTGCGTCGTACTTAAATTTTTCTGTCGATGACGATTCCAAGGTTCTTCTTCATCTCTGAACAACCTCAAGGGGAATCCTATTCAAGGTGTAGTTTGGATGACCCCTCCAATACTCATTGCTCTTAGCGTGAGTTATTCTAGAAAACGGTTACGACCCGTCGTTCTACATTTGGCCGAATGGGGTCGTGAACAAGATAATAAAAACGCGAGATGGAAAATGCGGTAACGTTATCATCGGCACTCCATCCAGCCCTGCGGTCTACCCTTTATGTCCCTCCTGGTAGTAGCATTTAATCAGCATTGTGTACTAGGACTAGTTATGCACGTATGATTCCACCGGATACAACAGTTATATGATTTAAAAACGAAACTATGTTGCATCTATGTGAATTTCCTAATTTTTCAAGTAAAACCGGATAACGTTGTAAGGGAGGAAGATAGGACGTACAGGCGGCCACGTTTGGCGTTGGATAGGAACAGTTCGAATTTTTGACGAAATAATTGCTTTTATTGACCTCCAAAGGCTCGTTGCGCCCGTGATATGTTCATTTTTTTTTTTAATCCAAGGCTCTAAAATTAAAAAATTAACGAAGAAACACAATGGAACATGTGAAAAATTAAGGATGACTAACGAGCAGCAGTAACGACTAAAAATTTTTGGATTGGGCCGCCAGTGCACTACACCAATAGTCTAATTCGAAGCTATCATGATCGCTGCTAACTTGTCAGTTTGTTGTAACGTATCAAAAACCTAAACTGGTAAAAGAAACTGACAAGTTCCGAACGGTTCGGCCCTTCAAAAGAATGATATCAACACACCAAAACATTCGCCAGGTTATTCGCACCGACTAGTAGTTCGAAGGTTAAGTGAAAAATAAAACATTGTTACTTTCGGTACCAACTATGTTCAAGTTTCATTTAACGTCCAAAGTAGTATTCGGTGCTATCAACTTGGCGATTGTTTTGGTGTGTTGACATCACTCCTTTGAAGGGCCGAACCATTCGGAACTTGGCGTTCCCTTTTACTAGTGTTGGTTTTTTATGTTACTTTTTTTTCTTTAAATTGTGTATTGGACTCAATTAGTCTGCAGATGTGTAATAATGTACCCCGTCAACAATAGCTGGAGTGGTCATTATCCCAATATTTAAAAATTTCATACCACTTTTTTGAAATGCATTCTCAACTTAAGGGCCTCTTTTTAATTTTTTTTTATTTAGTTCACTCCATTGAGAGGCTGAACCGTTCTCAACTTGGTGGGCCACTTTATTTTGGGTTTTACTTTGACATTTAGTTTAACACTTAGTTTGACCAGGGTTCAATTCCAGGACTCGTGATGGCACGTAAATTTGTCCGTTAACATTGCTGCTCACTTGTCATTCTTAGCTGTTCACAATAATGACTCCATTGTATTTCTTCGTTTAGTACTAATACTTGCAGTAAATTTTGCATCTTTAACTCTAAATTAGCCTACGCGTTATCTGTGAAGGGGAAAACGACCGCGGGTGATTTCGAGTGGCTTCTACGCGTACACCATTGTGGTGCAGGGAAGCCAACATCTGGGAAGTGGGGCAGCTTGCAGCCACTCAAATAGCAAAGCAAACGAAAACTAAAATCGTGTTTACTAAAATAAGGGCCCTCGCAACGCATTCTCGCAGCTTGAAGTTAGTGGCGAGGATAATTGCGATGGCAAAATTGTCGTTACCACAGTAAAAACGATCCTCGATAGCTATCCACCACATCGTTTGGTTAAGCCTTATCAATCACCGACAGAACGCTAAAGAATTCCTCCTGACGAAAGACTTTCTGAACGTCATTACTTAGAATAAGAATAATAAGATTTTGCGGCAGGAGCAGCAGGTCTAGTAAGGATCCGAGGGTCACTAACAGCCAGCGGAAAGTTAAACTAAAAAAGCCAAGACAGCAGAACTAAAAACGAAAACAACAATAATACTCGGGACATTTCAAGAAAGGTTTCATGCAATGCTTTGACATGATTGCCCGAAAATGTTTTGGGCCGCGAGCAGTGACTGCAGCCTCTGGAAGGGAGTTCCAGACAGTAACAACTCTCAAGGAAAAGAAGTTCTTCGTACAATCACGGTGCAAAGCTTCTACAGCCAATTTAAAGGGGTGGCCACGTGTGTTGACACATGGTGCAAAATCAAACAAAGACAGATCGATTTATAATAAGACATTTTAGGTGGTTCTACTGGATTACCCTCAGTACACAGTAAAACAGCTAAAGTTTTCAAAACAATAAAATCTATTAGTATGCCAAACAGTAACACTGTGTCAATTAAAAAGCTTGAAACTCGCCACCAAATCAAAGCAGTTGTGGCTCACGACACGCAAGAAAGTAAGCTAAGCGCACACGAAACTCTTCCCTGGACATGGCGCGAGGTGGATTTTACCCTTTTAGAATTGATTTAGTCTTACTGATTGGCAAACTCGTAACGTTCCCATGTTCTATGCAACCCCGCTATGCCCAGTGCAAGGAAGAACGCCAGAAGGATGGTAAATTCAGGGTTTAGTCCAGGGCCACGCGGTCTGTCCTTAGGAGATGTTGTCCAGTGGTTCAAGGATGCTCTGATCAGGACTTCTAGCAGAGTGGCACACTTCAGGAAGAGTTCTTAGCTGGTTAGGGACTACCTCCCAGAGTGAGGCTGCAAGGGGCTGCAAGGCCTTAAGTACCTGGAGCTGCCGCCAGTACCTGCCACTGGTGGTGCAAGGTATATCATGTACTATATCCTGGTATCCCATGAGCCATCTCTGCTAGCAGCAACCCCTAGGGGCAGGCAAGGCCAGAGCCATCCTGACCACTGATCTCCAGGGACTGGACCATACATCAAAGTACATAGCCTTACTGGAGTACATTAATAAAGATATAGAGTATACAGAATACATACTATGGAGCCATAGCATCAAGGTAAAGAGGCCCACTAAGGCCCTAGCTTAAGAAGTAGGAGGAAGCTGTGGAAGCCGTCGTTGCATCTACCGATAAAGAATCTGCTAATAGATTTGAAAATTATTTGATTAAATAATATGCACTGAAGCAGGAGTCCGTTTGGATTGTTTTATTATAGCTGCCCCCCTCGTTCGACCCCTCTGTTATTATTGACTCTTTCACTACCAGTCGATATAAACAAAAACCAGCGATGTAACAAAAATCCTAAAACGTTTTTTCGCCCTATTTTTTCCTTTCTTGATCGTATGGGGTAGGTGAAAGAATGTAGGAGGGGTTTGGGCTCCTTTGTTTTAGCCTTGGCTCGACGCCGTCTACCACATTTCTGCTCTGTTCCCTTCAAGTTGTTTGACTATGGCACTCTTTTGGTTCCTCACTGGCTATTTACGTATCGGTAAAGTCGGTATGGTAGTGATCTGGAGATGGACTGCTTCCCAGTTCAAATCCAGGTCACGTATATTGAATGAAACATAACTGTACAAAAGTGGCTTATACTACGTTATTTCCTAAGTGTGATTTCGGCTAATGGCTTATTTCCAATTCACCTTAAATTTAAGGTGGTATTTCTACTTACATAAAAATCACGCCTGAAAGGCCGAGAAAGTATTAAGGATCTTGGTGTCTACTTCCCATCAAACCTTAGTTTCTTAAACCAGTGTAATCAGCTAGTTAGCAAGGCCAAACGAATTAGTTATGTGGTGAGAAGATGCTTTATCACTCGTGACGTGCCTACTCTAATTAAAGCCTTTAAAACCTGTGTGCGGCCTGTTCTCGAATTTGCAGCCCAGTCTGGTCTCCATATCATCTTAAAGACATCAAACATATTGAATCTGTGCAGCGTTCGTTCGCGAAATATCTTCCGGATACTACAATTTGCCTTACGCAATGCGTTTTAGTAAGCTGGGTCTCGAGTCTCTCGAGCTGCGGCGATTGCACGCAGATTTGTGCTTAACGTTCTCCATCCTACGGGGATTTGTTGATTTCGACCCAAAGCTTTTCTTTGTGGTTCGTGGCAATGGCTATACTAGGGGACAAGCACTTAAACTGATGGTTGCGCCTATAAAAAGAGACTGCAGAAAATATTTTTTCTCAAATCGTGTTGTGCACCCCTGGAACAGATTATCATCGGAGGTGGTGGATTCTGCAAACTTACGTTTTTTTACTGAACGTCTCAGAAGGACCGATCTTGCAAGATTTAAAAAGTGTTTTTAATATGTTTTGGTGTTACTCTGTTTTTGTTTTTAATATTTTTTTTAAATGTTTTTATGTAGATTACAATTGCTCCCATTTTAGTCTTATAATTGGCTGTATGTATCTTATCTCTCTTTTATCTAATGTATGAGTATTATCATTTTAATGCTGGACAGATGTTAGCGGATCCAAACAGTCCCTTACAGTTTCCATTTTCCTCTTTATGGAAATAAATATATTTACTTAGGTGGTATTTTTACTATGTTTTATCTTCTTAAGAAGCCATCACCAAATTATGCGCACAAGTTTGTCATTTTTGAATCTGTTGTCAAAATGTACGAAACGGTATCTTTTTACACGTGCGTCAGGCTATATATTTTGTGAAATCTACTCCGCACTCCTGCAGCACTGCGCAAATTTTGTTGCCGAGGAAGTTTGTTATCTACCGTCAAACGAGATCGGCGTCAAACAGGACTCTTTGTTCTCGTATTTCGCCTTCCTGACTTCAACGAACCGTGTACGCCAACGTCAGAAACGAATTCTCGGCTTTCATTGATTTTTTTTCTTTTTTTTTCGTTGTTCGTTGCCCTCCCATTTGCTTTCACCTTCAAATCAGGGAATCGAGTGACGGTCTGACTGACTGGCGTTCCTCCACGAGAAAAAAAAAATCCGCCAAACGGTGCCATCAAGAGCTACAAATCTTCTTTGGCTTGATGGGGAAGAGAGGAATCTTTCAGCGAAGATGTTTGTGAAGGTGTACGCCTTAAAAGCAAACGTGCGTTGCTGTCGATTTAGTTTTATCAATAAATTATAAAGTTGCATTCGTCGGTGACTCATCATTTTTCACAGGGCTGTGCTGTGCTGTGCATGGGGCAAGGTAGCCTAATGGTTATCTCGACCATTTCAAGTGCAAGACGTCCTGGGTTCGATCCTGAACTCAGTCACCCCTGTTATTCTCGGGAAGAGAAGGTCCCTGTGATACCTCGTGCTTATGTCGATTGTGGCATGTCAAAGATCCTAGGAATTTCCGATTGGAATTACCTAGCAAAATTGTCCGTCTGGCGCCATGGGCTTCGGCTGGGAGCGCCGTAAACCAACAACTGTGCAGGGCTGTAGTAAGGGGTGGGAGGGGGGGAGGGGGCCAACCTGCTCCGGATGGGGGGGGGGGTATCCATGTTTGTTCGATCAAATTTTGCACACACTGGCTAAAATATGCTGATTTTCGTGTGGTAAAGTTTACCTTTTAAGTTTCTTTGTCATATTTTTGTCTGGGAGAGGCCGAAAACCAATCATCAAAAATGTCTTATTAGTGTTTTGTTTAATTTACGATGTTTTATTGTTGCCGACCACTTTGCAAGGTAAGTACTAAAGTGCTTATACGCTGCTGATTCCTACAATTTTATTATGTAGATTATTATTATTAAAATATAAATAATAATAATAATAATAATAAATCCAGCAGTAGTGAAGCAAAACTGCCTGTAGAGCAGTGGTAATAACGCCGTATTAGGATGCACAACTCTTCGCAGGAGCCAGTCGCGGCACCAGCTGCAAGGGGCACTGCATATTTGGAATATACAAGCTCTGTTTGGTCACCATATTTATTAAAGGATATTGACATGATTGAGCGAGTGTGCAGTAACGTTTTACCAGATCTCTGATTGGTCTTAAAAATATTATTCAACAGAAACAGGCTGTCTAGGACTGGCCTTGTGTCATTGGAATTAAAACGTCTGAGGCAAGATTTAAATTTAACCTTTTCCATTCTGCATGGCAAAGTCAATTTCAATCCAGTAAAGTTTTTCACAGTCCGAAAGGATTCGAAAACTTGAGGTCATAAATTTAAACTTGTGGTCGCTAAAACAAAGATGACTGTAGTAAATTCTTTTTTGCTAACCGCGTTGCATCAACCTGGAACTTTCTTCCGAGTACTACTGTTGAGGCCCCTTCTGTAAATTCATTTAAACAATGTCTTCTTCAGCAGGACCTAACCAAGTTTTTTTCACCGCTTTTGAACTATTTTTTTAGAATCCTAAGGAGGATATTTAGTTGTGAATTTTTTTATTGTTTTTAATTCCGATTTAGACGAAGCTTCATTTTTTAGGAAAGAGTTTTTATCTTGCTATCGTCATTTTGTTTTAAAGGGACACCCGGCCTTCCTTATAACAGCCACGCGCAGATCGTCATCCACGCAATTACCAGCGCCAAGGTCGGCTGGGATGGTAAATGCGTTCCTCGCAGCGAGGAACGTCAGTTGCTGTCTCGGTTGGCTCTGGGAATAGTACACGAAACTGCATCAAGTTAAAGATCGTGTCGTCACGAACCGGAATGATTCTCGTATTTTAACATCACAGTTTATAATTTTCTAGGCTAGTGTCTTATAATTTTGTTACGGCGATCTATTGGAATAATTAATTTTAATTTTTATCGCATTAGTCTTTTAGATTTTTGATCTCATGGTAATTATTAGCAAATTAGTACATGCACACACAGATGAAACGTCATGGTTATTGTTAGCGCGCAATGCATCATATACGTTCGGGCGAACGTAAATAAAGTTACCTTGTATTCAACAGAAAATTTCCTAGACGCCACATTTTAAAACGGATTTTTAGCTAGGGATTGACTAACGGTAAGTAAATAAAACTTTGGGGCCGTAATCATGTGGAGGATCAAAAAAATGGCGCTGGGAGGTACATCCCTTTAATATTTATCCTTGTGACTGACGCCGATTATTAATCGTAGTGATTTTATTATCTTAATGGTTTTGGTGTTTTAAAATCGTCCTTATAAACTTGGGCGGGGTGTCAGTGGCATCGTCCCTTCCTCGTTCCCATTCGCGTTTGTACGAGTTAAATTATGCTTATTCTTGTAAACATGGAGGGGAAAAGAATGGCGTCTTTAACTGAAGCTATTGTTGTAAAAGACGAGTTTCTTTGGCCTAAAGTGCGAGATTTTTAAAAATAATTGTTGGCAGTTGCTGCAATTTTCTGCAATAGAATGTTTCCTTTTCCGGTTTACACCTTACTATGTTATGCTTTGCAGCGCAAGGGATTGGACAGAACAACGTTTTTTAGGGCTAAGAAAGGTGCTGTCACAGCAGTGACTTGACTACAGATGACGTTGGTTTGTTTTATCTCCATGTTTGTCTAGTGTCCCTTGCACATTGCACAAGCCAGCCACCTCCGCAGTCATTACGACGTTTATTGCTATTGCTCCACTTTCGGAACGATAATTATTATGTACGGTTTAAGTTAAACTAGATAGTACAGCACAAGATAGTAAAGCACAACCACAACCACACAACCACACGACGAACCACAAAGTACAGCACAACCACAGGTAACGATGAATATGTTAGGTGATGTGGCGATTAAACATTTGGATGATTTTTTGCTAAGATAGTATATGTTGGAGTGACATCGACGGATTATCCAATATGCAGTTGCAGATTGTGCAGTTGCGTAGGGCCTCCATTCCAAAGGGGGCCTCACCAGGATCTTCACTTCAGTGGCGGCCTCGCTAAAGACCACGTACAAAAAAGTCCCTACTCTCTAAACAAACAAAAAGGTACTGCTCAAACGTTCAAACGTGTAACGATATGTCGTTTCACTTACAGCATACTGTGGTGTCTACAGGTTCGTATGCAGGGGGTGGACCCTGGGGGTCGACGAAATTACGCTGTCTAGGTTTTTACACAATGAATGTGTGAAACATATTCCACGTGCCGCGTATAGTCCAAGCAGCTTGTATCAATTCGCACGGAAAGGAGTTTAAACAAACTTCAAACGAGGAAAGCATTTTGTTTCTTGAGCCAGGGCCGACTGGAGTAGGTATTGCGTATCTTGCCTCCCAACTCTAAGTCAGTTCTTGCACGCGCCAGGCAGTTAAAGCCTCTTACGATTGCTTTGGTAAAGTACGATTTCAACTAGTTTGGAGCCGTGAGTTTCTCGCTCAGACGGCCTTGTGCAAAAGGGTGAATACAAAGCGAGAGTTACAACATGGATACTGTACGGCGTTTACTCGCTTCTGCTTTTGCCTATGAACATGACCATATCAGTGTATTTTAACTCACCACGGCATTACAAAATGAATAAGACTGCTCATCGTTTTACACATTACAGTGTCGATCAGGACCGTAGCCATGAAAAAAAAACCTATCCCCAGCGACCGTGACTTTCAACTTAATAGCTAAACTCTTAAACATGTTTTTTTTTAGAAATTCAGAATACCACAATCCACAAATCCATTACAATTTTTGGTGTAGTACAGTTAAAAAAAAAAGGGTATCTAACGTTGCCTTTTATTTATTTACTATTCTGTTGTTAATTAATAAGAGTGCATCATTGGTCAGACTGTCCTACGTCTTTGAATCAATCTTTCTTAAGTTGTGAAACCCAGTTTGCGAGTTATCGCTACGCGAAGATGCTGATCGCCACCCCCCACCCCCCTTCCCCGCATAATTTTACCCTCGGCGTTCGCGGAGGTTCCTGGGAGCCTGCCTACGGGTCTGGTCTCCACAAACGTGTCTTGGGAAAATAAAAAATAATGATGTTCGAAAACCAACAAATATCCCGAGGATGATCCAATACTCGGTCTACCAAGAGGTGGTTACCTGTTTCGCCGAAATTTAAACCCTGCTGTGCTTAAAGTGTGCGCGGCCTATCTTCAGTTCGCCGCAGAACGAACACAGATAATCGATTGTACGATTTTGGCAGCAGAGTACCTTGTTGATATCCAAAATGGTTACAAAAACAATGGCGGCCGTCGATTAAAGCCGCCCCCTCCAGGAAGACGTAGCCGCTCGTAAAATACTTCCAGGACTCAAGATACGCCACGCACACAATAATCCCGTTTCACCGTTTCCCCGAATACCCGTTTCGCCGAATCAAAATATTCTTCAAAAACTTAACATTAGAGAATTTACAGAAGCATTGTTACATGGAAGGGATTAGTCATAAGTTGAGGTTTCTGATGTTAAATGTATGGCCGCGGAGAGCGTGGTAGCGCGAGCTACGACGGCAATTGGGGGAAATATAATTCGGCGAAACGGGATTCGGCGAAACCAGTGTAAACCTACAAAAAGAATCAGATAAAGTCGCAACATTAAAAAAACTAAGTAATCTGGGTGACCACGCACCACAAACGAGGACGTTTCTTATGTGCATATAGATGTTAAATGGATATGCGAATATCTTGTCACACCCTCACGCTTAGCAACATATAAAAAACTGAAGAGAGTAACCAGTTTGTAGTAATTGTCTGTATCAAACCAGTCTTTATGCAACCGGCTATTTACGTACAGCAGGGCGCAACGCGAGCCAACACTCGCGGTGCGCCTTGCCGTCACATAGATCTGCTTGTGCGCCTTGCCAACTTCTGCCCAACAGCAGAACATGGCCGAGGGCCAACAGCCGGGTAGCGAGCCATCCCTACTGCTCAACCAGTTGGGACCGGATGGCACCTGTTAGCCAGTCACGTGACGTAATGCCTTAGGCAACTCCCAATTGTTCTCCAGAGCATAAATACTGCTAGGGGAACGACTGAGAGACCAGTTGGTGTTGGAAAGGCAATCTGAAAGGTTGCCGCTCTGCTTACTTCTAGGACTGGACAGGCAAGCTACCTGGACCTGTGCTTAATATGTGATACTCGGTGTACAGAAGCCCTAGCTGTGCAGTAAGAAGTGAATTGGGCTTGAGCTTTTGTCTTGAATACAATCATCCACGCTCTGAATCGTCACATTTAAAGCAATTAAACCAGCTACAAACAGAGGAGGGAAAAAACAGGAAAAACTGAACACCTACCCAGAACTTCGCCCGATGTCAAACGTGCCTGAAAACTCAAGAAAATAGTATGCAGCGGATATGATAGCAGCAGTGTTGAGAGTAAAGAGTTTTTACAAGAACGAAAGCCATCAATCTAATTCTATCTAACTGTCCATCTAGAGAGTAATGCCCTCGTTCAATATTTGACAATTACTGGACGAAAATCGATGCTAAAGACGCTACCATCCTTCACCGAGAGAAAAATAAATACAGATGCAAACCTATTTACGTTGCCTTTGGCTTTTCCCATCCTTCACGAAGAGAAAGGCCAGGCTGCCTTTTTAAAAAAAAAAAAAAAAAAAAAGAACGGAAGCTCTATCGTTTAACATTAAAAAAAAAAAGACAATTAAAAAAGAAAAAAAACTTTAAAAATTTAGAAAAGAAAATTATAAAATGTTGTAAATAAGGACAAACAGCTACAACATACAGTACCCACAAACCCGCAAACTTCAAAACAACACTTGAATCCAGCGCGTGCGCGCCCCCCCCCTACCCTTTGCCCCTCCGCGCCAATCATCTGTTCTCTTTGTGTGCACCTGGTTCGCCAAATCCTGTTTCGCCGAATCCTGTCCCGCCGGATTTAATCAGTGCTTTAATTATTTTCAGCGAAAGGGAAATTCCCCTTTCGCTAAATCCCGTTTCACCGTATAATTTTTTTTTGAAATTGCTTGCCTCGCTTGCGCTACTGCGCTCGCTGCGCCCAAACATTATAACATCAGAAACGCAACTAATCACAAATTCCTTCCAAGTAGGAATGGTTCTTTAACTTCAGTAATGTTAGATTTTTTAAGAATATTTCGATTCGACGAAGGGGATTCGGCAAAACGGGAATTTCTCTTTCGCCAAATTTTAAGCGTATCTTAATTTTCGGCGAAACGGGTAACCACCGTTCTCTTCCCCTCCTCCAATCTTCACTTCCTTCAACCTACTTGGCCTCATTATGTTGTGAATAACAGTGCAAAAATAACTGAAAAGTAGCTACATGATTCAGTTATCTTCACATCTCGTTTTGCCGAATCCAACGCGATTAGAATCCAAACAAGTCATATAAGCACATGAAAATTAATAAAAAGGCCGAACCTTGATTTTATGTAGAAAATAGGCTCAGCAAAGTAAGTGAAAAGTATCCCAACAAGCTACTTCCAAGTTGGACATTTGCCTGAGCGATGCACCAATAAAGGACGGATGAAAAATGAATGTAACTAAAAGTAGTCCGTAATGTTCATGTGGTGTTACGACGATACCTTTACTTGGAAAGTGTGAATTGTGATTACATAGGTCCCAGCATACTGACCGGCTTATGCGGATAATCCTTTGCAGTAATGGGAATAATACTATAGATAAATAGCCTATCTGCGAGAAATAGGCAGTTACCCTGCGATAATTGCTCGTTTGAGGAAAACGGGGCAGTTCAATGTCGAGGAAGTTGGGGAAATCTCACTAGCGAGACATTGGACCGCCGACCCCTGAGACATTAGTACTGAAGGGGCATTGATAGTGGTTTCCGGCAATGAGTTCCAAGCTGGAACCACCCGGAAGCTAAAGAAGTGATGTCTGCAATTTAATTGGGGAATTGTCGTAATCAATTTTTGACAATGAACCCTAGTTTTTGTACTAGAGCTCATTTCTAGTATCGATAACTCAGGCGGTGTTAACCCGTGTATAATTTTGCAAGTAAGGAAGGCAAGGTCGGCCTTCAAACGTCGAAGTTCTAAGGAGTCAAGGTTTAAATGTTTCAGCCGCTGGGTACACGTCAAATGTCTCATACCACGGATTGACTTGGTGAAGCTTCTCTGCACTCACTCGGTTCTGTCAATGTCCTTTAGCAGATCCGGTGACCACACCAGACTTGAACATTCGAGTGTTGGGCGTACGTACACCTTGTATGCCCAGACGAGGATGTTGGTGTCCCCCGAATTAACACAATGACGCACGAGAGCAGATATGCGATTGGCTTTAAGTGTATTGTTGTTACAGTGGGAAGACGTTTTCAGATCGTGCCTGAACCAAATGCCTAGATCTTCATTTGAATCAGTCACTGGCAAGTCATTGGAGCCTGATCTATAGGTGTAACGATTTTCTGTCTTGCAAACTGCAAAGTGCATAAATTTGCTGATGGATAGTGGCAGCTACCAGTCGTCCGCCCATTCTGTGACGTCATTAACGCCCTCTTGAAGGGATTTATTGGTCTGCCTCCGTTAAAACCACCGAATTTAGTTTAACATCGTCTGGAAATTGACGTAATGTTTGGCATTATGCCTGGTTGGCATGTTTGTAAAGTTTCGTGAAAAAGTTGTTTCTTGTGTTGCAAAAACTTAATTCTTTTATTTTTATGAAGGGGAGGGGGGGCGGAGGAAGGGGTTCACCAGAGCTTTCAGCTAATGTAGCTAAAATTGCAATTAGTTTTATGAAGGGCCTCCTTTGGGCTCTCGCCTTGTGTGGCAAAAACTCCATTTTTTATGAAGCGGTGTGAGGGCAGCGGCTCTACTGGGGTCTTGCCTGTGTGTCAAAACTGCATTTTTTTTTTAATGAAAGAGGCACTCTCACCTTTTGTGGCAATAATTGCATTTTTGGGGGGCCTTCAATAGATTACCGTTTCCGGGCCCCAATTTCGAAGTTACGTCTTTGGCTTCTAAGTAACAAAGCAGACACCGAATGGTGTGTTTTTTTATACGGCTGCTAACTTATTTATCTTTTTTTTTTCTCTTTTTCCTTTTCGAAACACGCAATCATGAGGACTATAATTATTTCTATAATGTTGTTGCAATTTCCTATTGCTGCATTTATCAAGTAATGAACGTGTTGTGTTACAGACGAGTTAATAGCCCAAGGCTTAGAAGGTACTTTCGGTTTGGCATTCATCGATGCCAGCAAAGAAAGCTACGATTTGTACTTCGAGAAATGCCTGCAACTCATGCGACCAGGGCGAGTCACCGCTATAAATATAAACATAAAAATATTTTATGCACCAGAGGTGGCAAAGTGAACAGGAAGGGTCATGGGTGACCACTAACAACTGCCCAAAGAAAAGTTAAGAACAGTAAAAAGCAGGTTGGGGAAGAAAAAAAACCCCATAAAACACAAAAAGTAAAAATAGCTAAGCTTACGTGACATACCTCGTTAACTGACATTTTGCGAGTCTGGATTTAAAACATGCTAATGATGGCGAGGTCACCACATCTGTGGTCAGTTCATTCCACGCTTTAACAACACGATGTGAGAAGAAGAACTTACGACAATCTCCCACATTAGGTTGGACAGTAAGTTTAAAGGGATGCCCCCTGGTCCTACAATCAAAGTTAATGGAGAAGGAGCGGCTGTAATCAACATTGCAAAGGTCACGTAAAAGGGAATAGGTAAGCCTGAGGTCAGATTTAAGCCTACGCAGTCTCAGCGAGTCAGCCTTTGAAACCTTTAGACGGTCTCCATACGGTTTATCCCTGAGACCCAACAGACACTTGGTGAACGATCGTTGAACCGACTCGACATGGTCAATGTCTCTGATTAAGTGTGGGGACCAAACAGTACCTATCGGTAAGGTAAGATCACTTAGGCTGGCCGCACACTAAATTAGACAAAAATGTATCGCGACGAAACGTTGAGAGACAAAACGTCGTATCTGGTGGAGACACCCCACCAGACGTAACTAGAAGTAGCTTCGTTTTGTTGTCGTGAGGCGCCTAAATACGTCTCGCGACAGTGCATCATCCGGAGTGTGGCGCTCAACTCATTGCTTTGGTTTTGGAGACGTCCACAGCACGTTGAGACAGGTTACGACAAAATGTTTTGTCGTGCGACTAAACGTCCAATTTGGTGTACCCTTAAACGGGTTTTTTGTTGTTGTTTAAGGCAAAGATAAGTGAGGTGATATGGGATATATCGCGGCCGCGTTTTTAGCATTGAGAAAGTTAGGGACCGTACGATAAGTAATAGATATCCGTGAAGCATAGGAGGTTTAACGGCTATAATTGCTCGTGAGCGAGAAACGGCCAGTCCAGTATCGAGGGGGTGGAGGGAATCGCGCGACTGGATTTCCCTCTACCCCCGAGATATTGGACTAGCCGTTTCGAGCAAACGAGCAATTATAGCCATTAAATCGCCTAATGCTTCACGGATATGTGTTTTAATGGTAAGGTGTGACGTCAAGATAACTTATCGTCTTATTTGAGTTTTTTTTTTTAAAGATTTTTCTTTGTAAATTTTATTTGTGAATTTCATAATGAATTTAAGAATTTTTACACGCGACTTATGTAAATTCCTGAGCGGAAACTTCCGGGTAGAAGCTTCCTGTGTACGAAGTCAGAGCGAAGGGGAGAGATGTTCCGTAGTTTGTGTTTTAAGGCAAAACTGTATTTTTTTTTCTACCTTAATAGCTTAAAGAAGATTAGAGTATAAAACGCGCTATTCGCTTGAGTCTCGTAGGTTTTTAGGAGTATTTTCAAAGTGCCAGTAGCTTAATTTTCGTACCGTCGGGACAACAGGTTGCCGGGTTAGGCTTAGCTTGCGATATTTTTTTTCTGTGTTGGTACCGTGAAAAATGTTACCAGTTGCAAACGTTCTCGTTAACGCTGGTTTTGCAAGGGGCGTCGGACGAACGTCTAACTGGAAAATCGTCTAATGGGATAACTGTCTAAAATCTGCCTAAATAAAAAATCTAGAAAAGATTCTAAACGGAATATCGTATAATGGATAATTGTATAATGGATAAACGTCTAACTGGATTAACGTGTAACTGCGGTTTCTGATGTTATATGTATAGCCGCAGCGAGCGTGGCAGCGCGACCGAGACAGGGATATTAGACGATTTTCCATTATACGAATTTCCAGTTAGACGCTGTTCCATTATACGAATTTCCTGTTAGATGATATTCCGTTATACGTTCTTCCAATTATGCGATTTTCTAGTTAGATGATTATCCCTCGCCCCGTTTTGCAATCGAGTATGCTGTCTGAATTTGTGTTGTGTAAACCATGCGCAATGGCTGTTTGCTGTGACGTCACCATGAGTTAACCAATGACGAACAAAAAAGTGTGGGTTATCAAGATCAACCAACTGTGACGTGTGTGGGTTTTCAGATTAACCGTATGTAACGACTACACTTATAGCATGGGGATGTGTTAGCATGACGTCACCACCGTGCATTAAACTATATTGTGAAGCGTGGATCGACGCGAAGCGAACGATCTGGCTAGTTTAGTGTGAAAACGCGCATCACAACTGTTAGTGATATTTACCGTAATTGATAAAAACAAGATAATTTTCAGTTTTGTTTCGCAGTAATTTCTGCCTAACGTACTAAAAAAATTTGTTTAATGAGCCAGTAAAAAAATGAATGTTTAAGATAAAGCTTTGTCGTGTAGCCAGAACCCCTTTATTTTCATTTTTTTTAACGTACGAATTTAAATCCACAGATGGCATATAGAAACAACATTGAAAGCTTGAAATAAATCGGATAGTGGGAACAGATGTTACAGACAGACGACAGCACAGGATTAAGCCATACTCCAATTTTTATTTAGTATTCGGCCTATTAATCGGTGGGAGTTACATTAGGGTATCATATCATCCATTCAAACGGCGAAAACATGGAGGGAATCGCGAACAAGTTTTATTTTGAGGCAGAAAACAAATACGCGAAAAACTTTTTTTTTTTTTTTTTTGGTATTTTAACAACGCGATCATTTGCAGGTACTTTACTTACTGGCAAAGACTTAATGAGATCTTTACGCTAAAAATAGCTTGATTTTAGCTTCAAATCTTAACGTATTACGAATGAATACTTTTGAAAACCCCTCTTCGAACAGAAAATGGCGTAAAATCCTCTTTGGTTTCAATCTGTAGTTCGACGAGCCATCGAGAGACGGCGGTAGCTTCCAGTCTCTGATTCCAGTTCACTGTTCCACCGCGTGATGGCAGCAGTTGCAAGGGTTCATCGTAAAGCGGGAATTTGAATCCCTTCATTCACTCACAAACTTAAAGGGATATACATTCCAGCGACATTTTTCTCGATCCTCCACATCAAGTAGGGCCCCAAAGGTCCATTTCCTTACCGTCAGGCTTTCCCTTGCTAAAAAAACGTTTTAAAATGTGGCGTCTAGGTGATTTTCTGTTGAATATTGTTAACTATATTTAAGAACGACCCGTCAGTAAATCATGCATTGCGCGCGTACATGAGGTTTCATCTCTGTGTGTACATCTACTAATTTTCTAATAATTACCATGAGATCTAAAATCTAACAGACTAATGCGATAAAAATTAAAATGAATTATTCCAATAGATCGCCGAAGCAAAATTATAAGATACTAGTCTAGAAAATTATAAATTGTGATTTTAAAATACGAGAATCATTCCGATTTGTGACAACACAATTAATGCGTTTACCCTGGCATGTCTATTAGGCACAATGCCAACTGAGATAGTAGCTACGTTTTTGCTGCGAGGAACGAAGCTACTGTCTCAGTTGACCTTGGCGGTATTAAATGTGTGGATGGTGATCTGCGCGTGGTTGTGATAAGGCAGGTGGAAGGTTATAAGGCAAGCGGTATGTTGCTTTAAGGCTCGTCATAAAATTCTTCATGCAGGCCTGCAGGCCGAAACAACGGGGAAAAAACAAGAAAAAATCACAGACACAAAAACAACAACAAATAAATGAATTACTGTAAATTACATAACTATATGATTGATTACTGTACATTTCGGTAACAGAGCGGCATTTTCGTACAGTTTGCAGTGCTGACCGATTTTTAACAGAGAAAAGAACAATAGCCTAGCAAACTCATTTTGACAGTAATAGTATGGTCGATAAGGGATACAAATTGGCCCTATTGTTCATTTCAGAAATAAATCTACCAAATTTACACAGAGACGCAATTGGTGTTGGGGGAGAGCACAGGGGAAGCTGCCCTGGAACCCATAGACGGAGGGACCCCATATACAGACCGCGGGCCTCCGAACAGTGCCGCAGCATATGAAAAAGACGGAAGAGACAAGTAAACGAAAGAAAAAAATAAATAATAACAAAAGGTACCGTACTTCTGGTTTTCCCAGGCTCCCAGACCTAAATGTTGCGGTCCTGAATGTCCACTAGTTTTCCACTAGCATCAAAACTCGACGTTTAAACATTACTAGCGGAGTCACTCGCTTCACTCGCTCCCCTCCCCCCCCGCGTATCGCCTCCCCCCCCCCCCCTCGTTTAATTTGCTGTTCGGTTGGTAGATGGCCGTTGCATTCCGGGAGCAGCTACTATCTCAGCGGGCCTTGGCTGCTACTCTTATAATTTGCGGTTCCGTCGGTAGATGGCGGAGATGGCATCGTATGCAGCAGCTGCAGATGCAGATTGCTACTGCGCTGCCGAGGACTGCGTTGCGGATCTTGTGTAATTATATATATAGATTTCTGTTTTATTTACAGTAGTTTTTTTTTTATGGTAAAGTAATATTCCACGTGCTGGGTAATTGTTAACAGTTCTAGATATCCATCAAGACCAAACCAAGATCAAGAAATTGGCTTAACGACATCCTTTCTAAATTAATATTTTTATGTAATTACACAGAAGCTTGTTTGTGCTTAAAAGTAAAATCAACAGAAAAAATACAAGATTACGGGAATTGAAAGAAAAAAAATTAACAGAATGCATTTTTATTATGAAATTGAACAAGGGTAACTTCAAAAGTTCAATCCGTAAAGCTATAAGAAGGACGCTACACTATAGTCTGTGCAGCGTATCTTGAGTCCTGCAGGTATTTTATGAGCGACTGCATCTTCCTGGAGGGGGCGGATTTAATCGATGGCCGCCATTGTTTTTGTAACCATCTAGGATATCAACAAGATACTCTGCTATCGAAAACGTACAATCGATTATCTCTGTTCGTTCTGCGGAGAACTCAAGATAGGCCGCGGACACTATAATTATTCTGGTAAGCTAACAGGTGGGATGCCTCGTGTCTGAAAGTTTAACGCTTTTAATGGTCTTTTCACAACTTCACAACAGACAACCTGAAATTTGCGTTTTATTTACTTTTACTGTGTCGTTTTTATGAGAGTGTGTAGATGTTAGGGAAAAAAAACATTTCTTCATGGTCTGCACCCACTGTTCTCATTGGTTTGTCTGGCACAGAAGGGATGGGAACAACAGACGGAAGCGTCAAGACTATGACAGCAAGGCTCCTTGAACTATCCTCACTGCCTATCATGAAGTAGGATCTGTAAGTGAGTGGGATGTATTCTCAGGCGCACAGTAAAACGCTAAAAGCACACGTCACGTATTAAACGAGAAAAAAGCCAAGAGTGCTACATAGAAGTATCAGACGACGTTTCGAAAAATACATTTTTCGTCATCAGGTTCCTATAATAAAAAATTACACGGCAAAGCCACAAGTCATCTATTGTTCAGTTTAATACATTTCAGATAAAAACGAAGTAAAAAAACCGCAATTAGCATTCAGCCGCACTTGCAACTTGGAGTGGCTTACCAAGGAGCAGGTGGAGCTCGATTTTCGCCACTCTTTCTGCCTCTTTTGAGAGGGGATATTGCGGTTTTTTTTACTTCGTTTTTATCTGAAATGTATTCAACTTATTGTGCTCGCGGCGTATCTTGAGTCCTGGAAGTATTTTACGAGCGGCTACGTCTTCCTGGAGGGGGCGGCTTTAATCGACGGCCGCCATTGTTTTTGTAACCATCTTGGATATCAACAAGGCACTCTACTGCCAAAAACGTACAATCGATTATCTGTGTTCGTTCTGCGGCGAACTCAAGATAGGCCGCGCACACTTTAACAGTAGGTGACTTGTGGCTTTGCCATATGTAATCTTTATTATAGGAACCTGATGACGAAAAATGTATTTTTATGTAGCACTCTTGGCTTTTTTCTCGTTTAACAGGTCCACAGTGTCCCCACGTTTTCCAATTGTTCTTATTTCAAGAGGAAGGGATGATACTCAGTTCAGTGTATTGTGCAGACGTGCAACACTGGAGACGACGAAATAGCAGAATACCGAAACTGTAAGAGCGAATTCACTTCGCTGCTCCTAGCGAGGGCAAAGGTTCGGTTACACATAAACAAAATGCAGGTGCAATGCTACATGGATTGAAAAAATCTAGAGCGCTTGCCAGCCAGCAGTTATAAACTACTATGATATTTCAAAACGACACCGACGTTGGTTGTGCCAACTCATATTGAAGCATTCCTGAATGAGAGTTCAAAAGTCGTGGGGAGAGTTGGACTTTCATATGGCATTCTTTAGCCTATTGTAATGGGTAGATATGACCAGGAAGGTTTGAGTGGTTAGGTCTGGTCCGCTCAATGCTATGCGGCAGATCCTTGGAGGAGCCATTTCAAGTCAAACGTTTTTAGCACCGTGGATGGGTAAATGTCTATCGCTATTGCTGTATTAACAGCCGGGTGTCCATTTGTGGCTGGTCTCCAAGAAGATGGCCAGATCTTTTGTTCATACGCCGGGTGTGTAATCATGGCTGGGCCTATAAATTATGACCAGCCGAACAGGAATTCTGTGAAAGGAACAATAAATGAGTGTCTCCTACACATAAAAATACATCCAAATAAACCAAACGCAACGTTTTTAAGTCAACAGTGGAATTCCGTAGAATTAATGCACTACCGGTACAGTATTAACAACTTGGCCTTTGCCGTATTTTAATGCCGGATAAATGTCTTTTTAATGTAGCACAATTTATCGAAAATTATGTAAGCTATACCGGCCAGGTCTCCAATTGTGCCGGTCTCTCGTAGTGGCCATGTCAAATTGGTTAATTTTTAACTGAATGTTCCAACTATCAATACATCATTTATGGTGCTCCAGATTTCACAAAGTTCGTGACGCCATGGTAAAAAACCAAAACAACAATCAAACATTCAATAGTACAGTATATTTTGCTTTTTCTAGCAGACAATGTTTACTCTTACAAAACCCAGCGAAGAGGATTATTTATTCCAATCAGTGGAAAGATTAAACAAAATTAACGAAAAATTATAAAATACCTGATTGCACATTCTTTATTAATACTGTTCAAGAGCTGCAACAATCACTCCACAAACAATCACTTCAACATACTCTGTTCGTGGTAGGCTGTAGGCGCTGTGTTGTATTGTTACTCATAAATAAATATTGGGTGGTCAAAGGTCTGGTCACAGCAAACGTCTCAGGAAGTATAGGTCGTAGAAAGGTAAGGTTGATATGCTGATATATGTTACATGTGACGAGTCCCATGCATCAACCGGAATGACCTTGAATCACCCTGTAAAAGTCATTCCATTTTTATTTTTGAAATCTTAAGCGATGCGATATAAAAGTCAATTGCAAAGTTGTGTGGGCTGACAAAATAAACCTCATACAGAAAGCAGAACTGAAATAGCTTCATAATTACGGGAGCTACGAACAAAACACGAACGGCATTGCAGTGAAGCAAACTTTGCTTGCTGTATTAATACTGTAGGCGTGATTTACCTTTAATCACGTAGTAGAGTTGTTATGCTTGCACCATGATTCCATGAAATGACGTTCAGCAGAACTCCGCTTATGCTAATAGTACATATTGGTATAAATATTGGATGAGTCTATTGGGAAAAAAGGGGTACGCATTGGTTGCTTACCCTTTGTTAGCTTCACTGCAATGTCTTTCTTGTTTAGTTCACAGCGCTTGTAATTATGAAGCTATTTCAGTTCTGCTTTCTGTATGAGGATTATTTTGTAAGCACGCACAACTTTGCGATTGACTTTTATGTCGTATTTCTTAGGGTTCCAAAAATAAAAATTGAGTGACCTTGCTAGGGTGATTCAAGGACATTCTGGTTGATGCCGTGACATATTTCAGCATATCAACCTTCTCTTTCCAATACTTCCTGAGATGTTTGTTGTGACCAAACTTTTGGACCATCCTGTAAATCACTAGGTACTTTGACATACATTTTATGCCACCTTCAACCAAGAAAACAACCACTATGTTTCTATACGGTAACCTGCTGGAGAGCATAATGACGTGAACTGTGCATGTGACATCATACATGATGTACGATGTATTCAGAGTACAAAAAAACCTGATGACGCATCTCACGAAAATCTCACACTGTTTCTTGCTCTGCTGCCCAGCATTGAGTGGACTGACCCCTACCTGAAGTTGTCAATGGTCCCTAGATAACAGCGCTTGCAAACAACACTTACATTAACTCATAGAGCTTGGTGCAATTGCTTTTTAGTTGCTAACCATGGTGCTGATAGAGTGAGCCAAAACGTGCTCGGAGCAGCGAACAGAAACCACCACGGTGTACTTCCTTATTGTACTCACACACAACTGAACAACTTTGAGTCTGTCAGTGTGCACTTGATAGGTGAAATCTCGGTGCAGCGGACTGAACTCGATATTAGTGACGATATCACGAAGTTACGCAGCAGAGTTCTCTTTGAAATGTACGCCCACCCTAATGTTTCCGTTTTGATGTTGTGGCAGTACGTGACATATTTTTTTTCAGGGAAATT
Organism: Lithobius niger; assembly: GCA_023313725.1. NCBI lineage: Eukaryota > Metazoa > Arthropoda > Chilopoda > Lithobiomorpha > Lithobiidae > Lithobius > Lithobius niger. The sequence continues at coordinate 72,999 of JAHWFP010069930.1, read as the reverse complement.
TAACAGTTTTGATTTTGTGACGCACTTTCAATGACGGGAAAATACCAGTTTTTCCGGTCCTGTTATTCAATCCCTTTGAAAATCCATTCCAATGGTTTCCAGCTACAACAATACGGTCCCCCACAGCGAGTTCTATTTCGTCGGGTGTTGTTGCATTGTGTGCGAAAATGACGTCGTAAAAATTGTCTCTCTGGCCATCAAAGTAGTAGACGTCGTCCAACGAATGGAAGTGGCTTGATGCGTCTGGATTGATGCTTTGCATGAGTGCGTATGCCAATCGGCACACCTGAAATGAAAGTCAGGTTAATAAATAGGCTAAATGGGTTTAAATGCAAGTGACAGTGTGAATCGGCATCAACCCAGTGATAACACATTTACGCTATTTTCAAAAGTTCGTCGATACTCAGTTGTTCGGCGAATTTTCGACTTATTGTTGTTGTGGTGGCAACTCGTTAGTCTTCTTCAAGCATGTGGTGGAGTGTTGTTGTGGCATTTTGTTTACATCGTAGCGTGCGACCGTTCTTTCGTTTAGAATTTCCCATTTCCTCCCACTGATCTTGACAAGGTCGGCTGGGAAGAAGCATGGTCTTCCACTCTCTCGCTAGAAAACAAGGGGAAGGCTAGCTCCTCCCAGCTGACCTTGTCAAGACCAATGGGAGGAAGAGGGCAATTAGAAACGAAACAACGGATGCATGCTACGATCATGGACTTTATATATATACACACACACTATATGCTACGATGTACGTAGAACCAAGACTACCTATATTTAAGAGACTTAACGCTCGGTTTCACATAGCATGCTAGACGCGTCGTCCAAGCGTTGCGCTGAACTGAAAGCACGAAGAACGAAATACCCCAATCGTAGCATTGATTAGTGTATGCGAGATGCACAAAAACGTGATATCTTCTCATTGTTAGATTTAACGATGTTGCAGCGCTAAACGAACATTATTTTACGGTAATGGTGACTATTCTTGAAGTCTTCGGACGATTTACTGCTACGTCAAAGGATCGTTTAGCATATTTTTAATGAGTATTGAAAACACCGTAGTGTATCATACAGTACAATACACACGTACCTTGGTTGTTCTTCTGCTTGAAATTCATGAAATTAAACCTCCGGAGGCTTTGTTTGTCGTCGAGTGAAAAAATAGGTACGTAGCATGAAGCCATTGTTGTTAAATTTTAATAATTTGGTGTCAATGCAGTGTTTTAAGTTTAAAATCTGCCTATCGCGTGTCACACGTACGTCTCACAGTTCAGTCCGCATGTTAGAGCAGTTCATTTTTGGGGTGTAAGTAGCGCGACTGTTGGCAGAATCGGTGGCAAACTGGACGACGCGTCGTATTTCTAACCTTATTTCTAACATGATTTCTAACGTTAAGCCTTTACATCCAGGTAGCTTTGGTAGAACACCACAACAACACCCCAGCACACCCCTGAAGAAGACTAATGAGTTGTTACCGCAACACCAATGTGGGAATATTGTTAGTGAAACTTCTCCAAACAACTGCATATCGACGAACTTTAGAAAATCACGTAAACATGTTCTCTTAAGATTATTTATTTCAAATTACCTCTGCTCATTCCATTTTTCGAATCAACATCAAGCTAACAGTAAGTTATACCAGGAGCGACATGAACAGAAGTGTCCATGATAATATTACCGCAGGTTCCATCTCTCGTTCATGGTCACGAACCCATGAGATCAAATTTGGAATGACTGATCATAACTATTTTCTTGGATAACACACGTTAAATTTATATACGCTAGGTTTTAACCTAATAGATAGATGCTGAAAAATACCATTCCGGTCACAATTAATCCAGGCATGCGGTACCTACACTTGCAACAGTGTTCCATGAGGATGAAGTGGCGAAAGATGGCTACTGTAAGCCAAGGCCGACTGAGGCAAAAAGTGCGTGTTTCGGTTCCCGGCTCATTGCCAGTTCGGGCGCATGCGGAAAACTGATGCCTTTTAGTGCTACACTGGTAACATAAGATTCTAGCGATGTTGAATCAACTGGCTTATATCTGAGAAACGAAATCGACAGCTTCACTCCCAGATGACCTTGTGACGAGAGATGGAATATGAAGCAATGGTTACAATATGGGCACTCCCATGTCCTACGGGTGTGCATATATATTTATTTACTCCTGGTAATACTGGTTAAAACATAACACACAAAATACAAGTGTATACATTGGATTTACAGCTGTGTTCGTCAGATCTCCATTGTGAATTCTACAAGAGTCGGTTCAGCGTCGATTAATGAAGGGAATTCGTGGACTTAGAGATTTATCGTACAGACAGCGCCTAGAGAGCACTGGACTGGAATTACTCGAACTTCGGAGAATTCGGTTCGACTTGATTCTTACATACAAGATTCTTCACGGACTGACAGTCGTCTTTCCTCCTCTGTTTGACCTGGCTGTTGGTAAACCACAAACTAGAGGACATAATTGGAAGCTTGTTGCCCAGGGGTCCCATCTGGATTGTCGTAAGCATTTCTACTTGGTACGCGTGGTCCGTGTCTGGAACGCCCTTGGCCCCCTTACTGTAAACCAGCTTATGGTGTAGGGATTTCGTAAACAGTTACGTGATGAAAATCTTCTGCCCTTCTTAAGGCGCCCACTTACCTAGTTGCATTTCATCTATCTCTTTTTAGGCTCGGTGTTAGTGGTTCACCACTTTTCCGAAGTCCTACCACTCAAAGTGGTGAAATAAAATTATTATTAAGAGTCTGGTTTGATACTGATCATTTTCTCTTCCACGAGGTGCACTCCAAAATCAGAAGAAGGAAAAAACACACCAAGCTCATGAACGAGGAACACAAGTTGTCACGAGAGCAATAATCAGCTTGGGATGTAATGAGTGTTTGGGAAAAAGTGATATTTAATTATACTGGGCTCGACTTCTATTTGCAGCGGATGTACCACGTTACAACACCTCGCAGTAAAAGCAATATGTATGGACCAAGGCGAAAACTGTATTAGCGTATATCCCGCTTACTGTTATGGAAGGTCTACAATGAGTTTCATTTTTTCGGATGTTTTTGCATTGTGTGTGAAAATGACTTAATAATTGTCTCTGAACATCAAAGTAGTAGACGTCATCCAACTAACGGAACTGACTTGATGCGTCTGGTTTCAGATTTTCTATTAGTGCGTATGCTAATCAGCAAACCTGAGGGTAGAGGAGCCGGGGTGTTATCGAAGTCAGGGTGTTACCAGGTGATAACATCCTAGGAACTCAGTAATGCCCCGCTAGCTCTATAACACCCCGGGTGCATTACATTGTATGCATGCACAACTTGCCGAGCTCATACCATCCTCAGAAGCCGACGGACAGCTGCTGAAATTTCAGCAATGGAAACATGAGCGCCATCGTTTACCTTAATTGGGAACCAGTCAAAAACCAGTAATATTGCAAACACGATTTAATTTCCTAAGAATACCCAAACACCAGGGCAGGCTCAGACCGGGAAATTCATTTATCCGTGCAGCATGCGCGGGTCCAGCTAGTAATAATAAAAACAATGTAATAAAAGGAGACAATTATACCGAAATTCGTCTGAAAACACAGTCAAGTAAGTGAACAAAAAACAATGTTAAACAAAAAAAGCAACAAAAGCTTGCTCAAAAAAAAATTCATAAAAAAAGTAATTCAAGTAAACTCAAAGAAACAAATAAACGAGTAAAGAAAAAGGTAAATAAATAAATGCTTACGTTTGATGAAAACGTGCACACTAAATAATCGGTACGGGAAAGGTAGTAAATATCAAAAATGATTCGTTTAAGGCCTTCCAAAGATAATAATTCGAAATCGCTATTCGAATGAAATACAAAGGCGTAATCCGGAAAGCTAAAAAAAAAAAAAAAGGAAATATGAAAAATAAACGCAAAGTGACGATGACGAAGAGACATCGTTTGAGAACAAATTCCAGGGTTCCCAGTCCTCCAATATTTCCTATTTTTTTTTTAGGATTTCTGTAAAGCTCCTATAAATAATTGTGAAATGCTCCTACATTTCCTATTTTTTTTTAAGGATTTCTATAAAGCTCGTATAGATTGCGAAATGCTCCTATATTTCCTATATTTTTCTGTTCCGAACTGAAATATATCCCTATTTGTGGCATGTTTCCTTGCTACGCTACGTATTTGGATGATCTTAAAAGAAGCCCATCGATCGTCCTCTTCCACAGCATAGTAGGAGAACGAAACGTGAATTGGTCGAGTGGCCAAACACGATCAAGTAAAGCATGTTCTGACCGTATTGTCCACTCAAAAGGGAATTTTATCTCATTGTGTCATAGGACAACCAAAATCATTGTTTTGTAATAATACATAGCACACTCTCCAACTGCATCCATGCTAATAATTCGTATAATTCCTATGGGTGCACGGGTAGCTGCGAGCACGGGGCGTCAGATTCGATAGGAGTCCTGGTCCCAGCCGTACATCTCTGGCTTCGTACAAACCCGGGTTCGATCCTGGCGATGGGAAGTGTATATGTACGGGTTTTTCTCCGGTTGTTTCCCGCCCGTTGCACTAGGGTTTCCTCTGGGTACTCCGGTTTCCTCCACCATGCGGTAAAAGCAACTGTCATAATGGTGGTACGTCTTCCACTTAACATCTGCCGCCTGGGAATTTGGGTGGGTGAATGCCGCGCGGATCGTTTCTATTTTATTACTATTATTATTATTATTATTATTAAACCTATAAATGCTGTTTGATTTTTCAAAGCTCCTATTTTTTTTAACGAAACATTTCTTAGATTTCCTATTTTTTTTATCCATTGAAGTTGACTGGGAGCCCTGAAATTCTAACTCTCTTGGCTGCAAGTTATTTTATTAACGGCTAATAAAAAGACAAAATTCAACAATTTAACAACAGAAATTATAAAGAGGCATATCTGCCGAGCGAGAGATGCTATAATTTTGTTTTCCGTTTTGTTGCGCAATTTATTTCAAAATTTATTTTTCTCCTATACGATTTTTTCGCAGTGCTCTGCGACCGAATCCCACACCGATCTCTAGGAGCACATCTGGATAGCCTGCCACCACGAGCGAAGCTAACAAACGATAACAGGAGCGACCGTGTTGTTTCACAAGCGTAAAACCGGCAGTAACAGTGTTTTTATTACCATTGACTTATGAATTAAAATAATTATGTAATACTTATGGATTAAAACACAAATGTCATTATATATCAACTATTGTTAATTGCTTGCCAGTTGAACTAACAAATTTACCAAGTATTACGAATTGCAAAGAATTCCATTAAAACTGGATACTGAATAATAAATAACTTGGTTACATATTATCAAACAGTGACAAAATGTTAATAGGTTATCTTGTTCTTGTTCCTTTTGTTAACTGTTCTTTTTTTTATTGTGTAGGAGTTGAATTCTTTTTTACTCTACCATTTTAACGTACGTATGCTGTAATTTCTTTTTCGTTTAGTTTGTTTTGTCGAGATAAAAAAAAATAACAAATGTACCCATACAAATCCATTTAAAGGATTACAGGATACGATCTAAATAAAATTTATTATTATTTGTAATTATTTTCTTTCTGCATTCTTCCATGTTAAAGAAGTTTCACTGTGGTGTAATACTGCAAATGGCTCTGTGCTGGCCACGTAGTGCTCTGGGCCGCTAGCTTTGTAGCTCGTGCTCCATTACAGCCGCTACTTAAAATCGGATTAGTCATCCAATGGCAGACGTGAATATCTCCGAAAACATTTCAGGTAGGAATTTTATTTTCGGACTCCTGAATTTCATGCACCATAGTCATGAAATTTCAACAAAATTAGAACGAAATTGTAAACATTATCGTTTCCCAAACAGACAAACCACTGACCAGCAGGCACGTAACATCCAAATTCATTCGAGTACTGTACCTCGATCACTTTGCTCGCTCGACCAATAAAGAAACTAAAGCAGCCACCATCGGTAACACGATGCAAAGGCAACTATGCTACCATCAAGTACATTAAATAAATTCATAATTTTTTGTTATGTTATGTCAGTCAAGCTCTGATCCAGGTATGAGGTTAGCTCAATGGACACTCACCCTGAGACAAGCCTTGGAGAGGACGCTAACTTTTTAGCCTTGGAGAGGACGCACATTTTTTTGCCTAGGGTGGATGCACATTTGCAGCGTATTTTACTTTCGTAAACTGATGCAAACGTCTTACCAGGGCCCAAAAATAAAACTGAACAACATCCAGGGTTCCTAATGCATAGGGTGTTAGATTTGTATAATGTTTCCAATATTATGCGCTGAGTGTCTTTTAAGATTTTTCAGTAACTGCTGAGCAACTACCAGGGTTCCACTACTGGGGCGTTAACTTTTTCTAGTATTTTCCAATGATATTTGCTGAGTGCTTTCCAGTATTTTCTAATGCTGCTGATCTAAGTACCAGGGTTCCCACTGCATAGGGCGTTAGTTTTTTTCTAGTATTTGGAGCATTATTTGCTGAGTGCTTTACAGAATTTTCCAGTAACGACTGAGCTACTACCAGGGTTTCAGTTGCATAGTTTTCTCGAGTGTTTTCCAGTATTATTTGCTGAGTGCTTTCCAGAATTTTCCAGCAACAGTTTCAAATTTTACGGTCAACCATTTCGTCAAATTTCAGTTACGTACAAAGTAGGATTACGTACAAATTAGGATTAATTACAAGTCAAGTTTAATTACAAAGTAACTAAGATTAAAACTTGTGGGAAGAAGAACAACTTAAAAAAAAAGTATGAATGCCCTTAAAAACCTTACTTAGCAATGGCTTCTGGAAATATTTTCGGTTCCTCGGAAGCCAAGAATACTCGACGAACTTCAACTGGTTCTTTCAAACTTAACTGTTTGTAAAATTCTTCCACATGTTCCATGTATTCTCCAACTTCGTGTAACTGAGCTTCAGCGGGTACCTTATCAGTTCGGCGTATGTGAACTCTGTAAAAATAATTTTGTTAAAAGATTATGCAACTGGCATAACGACACCAATTCCTTCATAAGCTACAGGTTAGTTATAAATAAAAAAAAATAAAAAAAAATATATATATAGAATGTCCTCGTAAATACCAAGTCCATGGAAGAGAATGTGTAGAAAATACACGGTAACGATCTCCAACGAAGAAGGCCGACTCCTGAATACATGGATGTTTTGAAATGTTGTAAAGTTACCATCATTTTGTCTAAGTGACAGTGGAAATATTGCTTTACATTTTAAGTGTGACGGTGGTAACTTCCACTTAACATCTGCAGCTTGGGCCTTCAAAAAGCTCTAAGCCTATAGGGCAGTGACACGACGTAGTATTATTGTGTATAACTCTATGGTGGAGCCAGTAACTGGATTAGCTGCAAGGAGCACTGGAAGGAGAAAGGAAGATCGTCTTATTGAAGCCAATGCTATTAGACTGGACTTCTTAAGCTTATAACGCGCGATTTTTGTTGCTAGAGAAAACAACGTTCTTTTAAGCCTAGAAAACCGCTCTCAAAGCACTGTCTTGACTAGAAGTGTCGTTGTTTTTCGTTAATTTTAATCTAGTGCACCTTGTAGCTATTACCTCCAAATGGTGTCTCGTAGCCAATATGACGTCACATGACGTTGCTCCATAGGCCGACACCTTCTAATCTATTCTATTTCTAAGCTTTCTCTCTTACTAAAGAAAGTAATCGCAACAAATATTTAAAGAATAAATCAAAAGGTAAAGGGTAAACTACCCCAAAACAAAACTTGTTAAAGATGCCCGCCTAGCTTTTCGGCCGTGTGAAGTCGTGATATCAAACGCCAAGCTTTTCTGCCGTGTGAAGTCGTGATATCAAACGCCAAGCTCTTTCACCAAGGTAATCCCACCGAGTAATAGTTCGAAGGTGAAATGAAATATATGAAAATTGCTTACAGCGCAGTTTTTTAATTATTTCATTTAACGTTTGAAGTCTTAGTTGGTGGGATTAGCTTGACGAAAGAGCTTCGCGTTTGATATCACGACTTCACACGGCCAAAAAGCTTGGCGTTTGATATCACGATTTCACACGGCCGCAAAGCTTGGCGGGAATCCTTAACAAGCTTTGTTTTGGGGTAGATTTCAGATCTATTTGGTCCATATTGATGAAATCCATTTTTTTCTTAGCAATTATGAGATGGAAACACCAATCTAGTTTTCTGGTCCGTTTCTTTTTTTTTTGGCTTTCGGTAGATTTGGAGGGCAGCAATCACCTTTTTTCATATGAGTAGCATTTCTTATTAGCACTGCAAACGCACGGATTTATTTAATGTTCAGTTTGGCATTGTTGCATAATAACAATGTTTAGAACAATGTAAAATAATCAATTTGGTCGTTTAATGGACCCTAGCGCCTGAACCCCTTGACCAATTAGAAGAGGCCTTATGAAAAGGGCACATCTCCAGAGCAATACCTGTAAAATGAGCTAAGAACCAGCTTTATTTACCGCATGGAAGAATTTATTTTCGTGATAAAAAAAAAGCGTTACCAGTAGCCAGTAAGTAATAAGGAAAATATCAACGTTATTCACGTTGTTTTTTCAACAAGAAAATGGAAAGCTGTGTCATTAATAGTGACTTTTATGTTGTCAGGCGACCAAAGTCTCCCGAGCCAACAAGTTTCAGCCTTTTCTGTTGCATTGTTATTTATCCTCAGATGGCTGAAAACAGCCATACTACCTTTGCTGTAAAGACACAATGTGTCTAGTGGTCGCCACGCTCATATACATATTTTATCTGGATGTTACGTTTTATCTTGGCGGGCGACACACTAGCGTGTGTCTTGATGTCTCTGCATTAAAGGATGGCCTCTGTATTAAAGGAACGTCGATACCATCTTCAGAGAATAAAAGCAATAAAAATATAAAAATAACACCTTATACATTTTTTACGGCCAGTTAAAAACTTGCGTGTAGCAAGCGGGTGCGTGCGCCCACTTGTCACACGCACGTCTTTAACTGATGTTTTTTTTTTTTTTTGGGGGGGGGCCGCCCCGCGAATGCCTCCAGGTTGGCTTTCCTGCATGACTCTACATTTAAAATATGTTTGATATTTCCGTGCCAAGGGAAGAATGTGATCATGTACGGTACTGGTGGATGCGTACGGTTTCAAGATTAGTACTAGGACGGCTATTAGGAATTTGAAATAATAGGGCCATTTTTTTAAAAGGCCGGGTTTGTGTCCCATTTGTAGTGGGACAAGCGAATTGTTTTGGTCATTACGTTTGCGCTCTCTACACCGTGTCGGCTACTTCCTATTTATTCGATTTTTATGTGCTTTAAAAATTGTCCTAGGACTCGTCCACACATTGTGCAAGTAACTTACCCAACGACTGGCTTCTTAAATTCCCCGGACATCCTACTCGTGGTTTCAAGTTCTTTCATCATAGAAAGATTCATACGCATTAGGTATTTGAGAAACTGACCCACCCACCAGGCGAAGGGATTTCCGTGCACTCGAATCAGACGCTCTGCCAGATCCTTGGGGATTGCTTGAGGTAAGAAATCGGGATGTGACGTCAGCATACTGGCAATATCTAAGGTAATAATTGGATCGTCCACCTTTGCTACAAAAAAAAGTAATGTAAAGCCAAATTAAAAATAATTTAATAGGAACCTTCCCAAAACAAAACGTGTTAAGGATTCCCGCCAAGCTTTTCCGCCGTTTGAAGTCGTGTAATCAAACGACAAGCTGTTTCGCCAGGTTAATCCCACCGAGCAATAAATAGTTAGACGGTGAAAAGAAAAATCTTAAAATTGCTTTCTGTACAATTTTCAGATATTCATTTACCGTTTGAAGGCTTAGGGCCAAATTCGTAATGACAGCTCAGCGTGAGCTAAGCATGAGCTCGAGCTCAGCTTAGCAATATGGTATTCACAATGACACCATAGCATGAGCTGAGCACGGACTCAGGCTTCACTGTGAGGCCGACTTTGCAAAATTTGAGCCTCGCTCACTTCGTATACATAATGGCAAAGCCAAGTCGTGGCTCATGCTCAAAACGTGAGTCGACTCAAGAAATCCTGTTTGTGTTTCCGTGCATTTCTCAAAGCTCTGCTTTGCTAAGTGTGAGCTAGGCTCAAACTCACGCCAAAGCTTTACTTTGCTAAATCTAAGCCTGGATTTCATTATGTATACCAAAGTGAATCTGAGCTAGGCTCAGGCTTCACCCTGACTTAGCAAAGTACCAGCTCAGACTTTGAGTTGAGCCGTCATTATGAATTTGGCCCTTAGTCAGTGAGATAACCTTGGCGAAAGAGTTTGGCTGTTGATATCACGACTTGAAACAGCCGAAAAACTAGGTGGGAATCCTTAACAAGTTTTGCTTTGGGGAGATATCACATTTTTTGTGCCAAATTGAGTAAGTAAATTATATCTTAGCAATTTTGAGATAAAAACCAAAAACTCAGTTAAAAGGTCCCTTTTTTTTGGTTTCAGTATGTTTCCATTAGTAGTTTTCCGAGTGTCTTAATCGTTGTCGAGACGTCCACTGAACTCGCGCTAGTATTTTAGCAGTTGAAAAATCAACACTTTTTCATTCGTGCTGTTTTTGTGCTACGTATCCACACGTCGTATGTGTTTGAAAAAGTGGCAAGAGTTAAAAGAAATACACCACTTGCTTGTCCCCGTTTATTTAAAGCAGTAAGTTCAATTCTTGTGTTACGTACTTGCAAACTTGACTGTCCTCATACTACAGGTTAAATATTATCCTTAACGTAGTCAGCCGCTCGCCCATTTTCCCTGCCACCGTGCAAAGAATGAACATGCTTCCCTTTTTCATTGCCTCCGTGTAAATAATGAACACGCTTCATTTTTCATTGCTACCGTGCAAAGAATGAACATACTCCCTCTTTTTCACTGACGCCGTGCAAAGAATGAATGTTCTCACTCTATCGCATTGATCCACTGCAGTTGGTTTGTTTGCCAGAATAACTGCCTTTTCCTGCGTTACTGACCCTCGCATATAACCCGGCCTTAGTGAATTTTGAAAGAGAGAGTTTGAAAAATAAGCCTTTGTTACAAATAGCAGTGATCTCATAAAAAAAAATGATCTCATCTCATCAAATAAAAACAATGGCTAAACGGTGCCAAACAAGAAAGTCAGTCAAAAAAATGTGATATCGTAGCCAAAAACCCGTCATCGCCAAGAACCCGGTAACTTTTTAAAGCAGTAAATATTTCAATTCTTGTGTTACGCACTTGCAAACTTGATTGTCCTCATACTATAGGTGAAATATTATCCTTAACGTAGTCGGCCGTTCGCCCATTTTCCCTTCCACCGTGCAAAGAATGAACATGCTTCCCTTTTTCATTGCCTCCGTGTAAATAATGATCACGCTTCATTTTTCATTGCTACCGTGCAAAGAACGAACATGCTCCGTCTTTTTCACTGCCGCCGTGAAAAGAATGAATGTACTCACTCTATCACATTAATCTATTGCATTTGGTTTGTCTGAATGGATCTGCCATTCAGAGTTGAGGAATCGATTAAAAAATGGCTGGTAGCATTTTTCTCTTTCAACCGCACTCACTACGGTCAACTGCCCCTTCAGTGAAAGTTCTTGGAAACAAACTTGGTGGCAGTCGGTTTTGATGTGATATCCCTACTTTGATGGGGAAAAAAATTGTTGGTTCTTTCATCCTTTTGGGTTCGGGCTTTATATGATATTAAAAATAAAGAACTGTAATGATTTACCTGGCCACATGGGCGGCCTTTGTTCCTGATTAAAAATAAATTGATCACACGTGTCACTGATTGGCTGGAAAACGTCATTCCAGTTGGCTTGGAAATAGCTCCAAGTGGGTTGTTCGAAAACGACGGTGCGTTGCGTCCCATAGCCCATAATCATGCAGTAGACCACGTGATGAATCTGGCAGCCGAAACCACAGCCCACATCTAATGAACAGGCCATTTTCTTTGCACCTGAGCATTTATAAGGATTCTTAAAAAAAAAAAAAAAAACACGTTTAAGAACGAGTGAATGATAGTTTATTGCATAATGACTTGAAGTTTGTTATGTCCATAGCTTCCTAATATGTTTAAAAGGTTTAACGTTAGAAATTCGACACGTCGTCCAGTAATCCGCCGATTCTGCCACCAGTCGCGCTACGAACACCCCGAAAATGAACTACTCCAACATACGGACGGACTGAACTGTGAAAGGTACTCGTGGCACGTGATACGCGGATTTTAAACTTAAAACATTGCATTGATACTAAATTATTGAGGTTTAACAACAATGGCTTCATGCTACGTAGGCTACCTCTTTGTTCACTCGACGACAAAACAAAGCCTGCGGAAATTTCATTTCATGAATTTCAAACAGAAGAAGAACCAAGGCACGTGTGTATTGTACTGTACATTAAGCTACGGCGTTTTATATTCTCATTAAAAATGTGTTAAACGATCCTTGGACGTTGCAGTAAATCGTCCGAAGACTTCAAGAATAGTCATCGTTACCGTAAAATAATGTTCGTTTAGTGCTGTAAGGGCGCGTTTACACAAGGACAATTTTCTCGCTTACTAGCTTTTACTTGGTCAATACTAAATCTGCTGGCTTCTTCTCGCCTTTGTCGGAGAATGCGGCTTTCAAGTTGTCTATACGTAGTAACCATGGCAACAACGCGGACGCAAATTTTCTCCTTGTGCCTCGCGACACGACGTACGATGCTTGCAACATGATGGCGTCGATTTATGACAACTAGAAAACAATTTTTACTGCAGTACACGACGATTCCTGAATACCTGCATTCGAAGGTTTGTCTTCGAATCGATAATCGATTATTCTACCGTCGTTTGATCACTGCTAGAATCTGTTTTTTCAGCGAGAATAGCAAATTTTGGAAATAGCGTGAAATAGCAACAATGTTGTAGCAATGTTTAAAATGACTGTTGCACTTTGTTCTTTGTTCGTGTTGTTATTTATAATACATTTAATTTGTTGTCTATTACCGCAATCATTTAATAGAAACGGGAAATTAATCGTAAATAAATAACGGTTGCCTAGCAAATAGCTTTCGGCGAGCGAGAAGGTCTCGTTGCATAAACGAGCCCTAACATTGGTAACCCTAATAATGAAAAGATTACCACGTTTTGTGCGTCTCGCTAACACTAATCAATGCTATGATTTGGGGTAGTTCGTTCTTCGTGCTTTCACTTCAGCGCAACGCTTGGATGACGCCTCTCGCATGCTACGTGAAACTGAGCGTTAAGCCTTTTACATACAGGAAGCCATGTTATGTCAAACTTGAGTGAAGCCTACAATGTTCAACAAATACACATACTTGAAAAAGAGAACTTAATAATAATGATTCTAACACGGTGAACTAAAATATGAATTACAAGCATGTCTGTGGATAAGCACCGAGAGTGGGTAACAGAGAATAAAAAAAGGCGGTAAAAGTTATTGCTAAACTGCAGGCATGCATTCAGGGATTATTTTGAAAGGTCGATCCTTGGTGAGCATCACTGCTTAGCGGTGGAAAAGCGAAGCACGTACTTGAAAAGTAGGCTGGTCAGCGACTGGAAAGGTGACCCTGCGTCCCTACCGTTCACTGACAACCAGGGTAGGCTGAGAGACCAACATCTTTCTTCAGCGGCTATGGGCTCTGTTCTGACCTATTCTAGACACTATCTCGGCCCTCTGCAATGATTGGAGGGTTCCCGGTTCCAATCCCCAAAATTTAACTTGTTCATCGAAAACAGAAGTTTGCTTCAGATGACTTTTAGGGAGCCGAACCCAAACCCGGTTATCCGCCGCACTGCATAGAGTAGACGACGGGAGGGAGAACTCCAAGCGAAAAACCTAGGATTTTTGACATGCCAAATTCGACAATAGCACGAAACAGCACAGGGTCCTTCTGTACAAAAAATTACCCGTCAATTATTGTAGTTTGAGATGGGTACACAAGATGACATCACATCCAATATGGCGACGCTGAAGGTGTCTGGATAGTTGGGAGTCCCCACTTCATGTTTTATTTAGTTTTATCATTTTTAGCCTTTTACACCACAATGTGTGCTATCATCCTCATTGCTCTTGTGCTTGTTTAATATGTGAATAAGACGCAAAGCTCTTGGTAAGTGCCGAAAATTAATATCGTGTTTTACTCTATGACCTTCGAGTGGATTTTTCCGGCCCAATCAGTGTGTTCTATTCGTTCTGACTCCCTTCACACTCGGAAAAATAGCTTGTTGTTCTACAAGGAGTTAGGGCACGTTTACGCAATAACTCGCCTAGAAGCTAGAAAATACCTAAATTCCAACATGGCAGCGAGCTTTGCCAGCTCGCAACGAAACGAGTCAATAATTGAGTTTAGAAGCAATTGGGAAAATTGTTTCGTCAGGAGGAATTCTTTATCTTACTGTCGCGAATTATAAGACTGCAAGTATTTACTCAAACGATGTCGACTTTGGCTAACCCATGTAGCCTTGTTACCATGGCAACCCCACCTTTGGCACCGCTATTAAATTCTAGCTGCGAGAATGCAAAGGCGAGTCGTTGCGTAAACGTGCCCATAAACCTGTTTTTAAATAGTGGAGCGTTAATAAGTAAGACCCGTCATCTCGTATTTGGCAATTTTCCACCTCCTCCCCCTCGTCGTCAATCGTCATTAATTTCAAAAAACCCTTTTATTACGTCATTCGTTAACTTTACCCCCCCCCCCCAAAAAAAATCAATATAACAAAGTTTGCGCAAGTGAGTGATGCGGGAGGTAGGAGGGATTTGGGGTTTTTGTTTTTGTGGAAAACTGAGAAACCCTGAGAAAAAACTGAAGATTGTTTTGCTTTGCTTCCGTCATCAACTGTCCACCCCTTCCCCGTTTTCCTCGTCACCAATCGTCAGTAGATGTGCGAATAGGATCGGATTGGGCCAGCTTGATGATGCAATACATGAATGCTCCCCAGTCCCCAATCAAAACGCTTACGTATGACTGGAGTGTTCCAGGATTTACCTCCATTCCGGAGGTAACCTGTAGTTGTAGGTACTTACTGGCCGCCAGGGTCCTCTCTTGCAATGTATATTGCCTTGTACTTCCAGTTTGCTCTATAAAGCTTGGTGTCGACAGGAAGCTGTCGCTCACTAATTGTTTCTTCAACCTGTCGCATTTACTGAACCCACGGGCAAGGGAATGGGGTGCATAACCCAGCACTGGTAGTAAGCTGCTTGTTAGGTAGTTACGGCTACACACCAAATGGCGACGAGGGTGGGATTCGAACACCACGCGGGCAAAGCTGATTGGATTAGTAGCTAGCTAATCAAGATGAGTCGTACAACTATTTGGTTATGACTTACTTGCAATTCTCTGATTCGCTTTTGGACGATCTGACTGAGTTCTTGTTCTTCGGTTATTCGCCATTCCCGCATTCCTTCCATGTCAGCCAACCGAGACAAGTCGTTCAAGATGCATCTGAAAAACTAAGGTTTATATTATACTCTGACTGAATCTTTAGAAAGTCTTTATGCAAAGCATGATCAAAATTTAATAGCTCATTTAAATTAATAGAAAATGCTTAATGGATCATTACACCTTGTATTTTCTTCCCTAGCTAACTCTCCCGTATTCTCCAGCAGAAGTGACCGATAAGACTACGATATTACAAATGACGGCAAAAAAATGAGGCACAATTTCAGTTTACCCACAACAGCCTATAACTTGTCTGATTAGTACTACTTGTTGCTAAATCTGTGTATCGTGTAAGAATAATTTCGTAGCAGTATCCTCCATTCTACACTCGTGTATCCTTCGAAACAAAATACGTAAAATGTAGCTCCTGTGTTGTTCGTGCGCTTTCAAGCAAAACAACGACGTTGTCAGCTTTCAACGCGACGCTACCTAAGCCAAAGAAGAACGATTTTGGTTAGAAGATACTGTCTTTAATCTTGACCTAAGCCTCGCTTGCTAAGGTCTGATGAGCACAGTCGACTGAAGCGTTTACGACGAATTTTAGGAAGCCAAGCTAAGAATTTTTTCACTAATTTACCAAGACTGAATCCAATCCAGTTAAATTCAAAGAGACGAAGAACTAAGGTGACGTGTTTATTATACTGTATATTGTGCTACGGCAATTTCTATTCGCATTAAAAATGTATTAAACGATCCTTTAAAGGAGCAATAAATCGTCCGAAGACCTCAAGGCTAGTCACTGTTACCTTAAAATAATCAAGACACACGCTAGTGTGTCGCCCGCCAAGATAAAACGATAACATCCAGATAATATGTATATATGAGCACGGCAACCACTAGACACGTTGTGTCATTACAGCAAAGGGAGTTTGGCTGTTTTCAGCCATCTGAAGATAAATAACTATGCGACAGAAAAGGCTGTAACTTGTTTAATCGGGAGACTTTGGTAGCCTGTCAACATAAAAGTCACTGTTAGACACATAGCTTAACGTTTTCTTGTTGAAAAAACGACCTGAATAACGTTGATATTTGCCTAATTACTACTAACTACTAACTACTACTGGTAACGCTTTTTTGCATCACGAAAATAAATTCTTCCATGCGGTGAATAAAGTTGGTTTTTAGCTCATTTTACAGGTATTGATCTGGAGATGTGCCCTTTTCATATGGACCCTTATAATTGGACAAGTGGTTCAGGGGTTAGGGAGCTCCAAACGTCTAAATTGATTGTTTTACATTGTTTTAACATTGTTTTTTCGCTACAATGCCAAACTGACAATTAAATAAATTCGTTCATTTGCAAGGGGATACTGCAATACTAATAAAAATGCTAATCATATGAAAAAAATGTGATTGCTGTTCTCAAAATCTAACGAAACCAAAAAAAAAAAAAAAAAAAGAGAGAGAAGAAAAAGAAATGGACCAGAAAACTAGATTGGCGTTTCCTTCTCATAATTAGGCCTACTAAGAAAAAAAATGGATTTCATTAATTTGGACCAAAAAATTTTGATATCTACCCCAAAACAAAACTTGTTAAGGATTCCCGCCAAGCTTTTCGGCCGTGGGAAGTCGTGATATCAAACGCCAAGGGGTAGATATTCGTTTACTGCTACAGTGCCGAGAACTCTAATAATGAGGTGCTACCGCTAATGAACGCTATGAGAGCAGTTTGTATGTTGCGTTTGCTTTCAGCGCGCCGAGGGACAATTTTTGTAAGTTTTGGATCACGCGGCTCGCATGCTGTGGCAAACTGAGCATCAAGCCTTTATAGATGTTAGGAAGCCGTGTTTATTGCGACAACTAAATGGTGTGCTACGATTTCCTGAGCATCTGACTGATAACGACTGATAAAGTTCAATGTCGCACTTGATATGGCCTTCACCAGTAGGTAAACTGAGGGTCTCACTCTTTCACAAATTTTCTTGTGACTGGATCAAGACTGAGCTTGCATTGGAATCAGGTGAGAATTCTAGGATTGTTTTACAGTCGTGCATTTTAATTAGTCATGCATTTTAAATAAGCCTCGTATTTTAAGTAAAGTTTTCTATTTTAATTAACGTATTAATTAACGTATTAATTAAATAAAGTTGTGTAGTTTAATTAATCACCCAAATCCCTAATTAGGATTTTTTTTCTGGAGGATACCTATCATTTTTATTTATTTTATTGTTTTATTTTCTGTTGGTGATCTACGTGTTGGGTGGGGGGGGGGGGGGAAGAGCGCAAAATATTTAGAGGGGTCAAGGCCCACCCTGGCCCACCCCTAGAGCCGTCACTGGTTGAGGGAAAACCCTGGGCCCCAACGCTGGGCCCGAACAGAAACAAACGCCAATGCGACAACAAACGTATGAAATAAAGCACGCACTATAATGATATTAAGAATAAAAAATCCAAGCAGTGCACAAACACACAAAAAGCCCGATATTTCGAGGTTACTTTCACCTCGTCATCAGATGCACTAAATCCACAAAAGTTTCTGTATTTTTTACATGTTAACGAAATTTTTGTGGATTTAGTGGACCTGATGACGAGGTGAGAATAACCTCGAAACGTACTGCTTTTTGTTTGTATGTGCACTGCTTGGCTTTATTTATTCTTAACGACAACGAATGGGACAATGTGACAACATATCTTTCTACTAGACCCCACAGCGAAAATCATACACTAGAAATAACGTAGTTCAGTAAGCCATACCTTTATGCACTTACGTTTCTTCGGAGTAGCATGACCCGGATTCGAACTAGCTACCCAGTTCGCCCCCAGATCAGTTTCATAGCGCCTTAATCGCTATGGCCACATCCTCCACTGGAGGATGTGGCCAGTAGAGGATGTGGCCATAGCGTAAGTACAAAACGTAAGTGCATAAAGGTATGGCTTACTGAACTACGTTATTTCTAGTGTATTATTTTCGCTGTTGGCTAATTTCCAATTTTCCTTAATATTATTTCCAGCGATTTATGTCTATTTATTTCTACTAGACCGACATAATTATGTTATGCAGGGGTCAACTAGTATTTTATAATTTCACGACTGGGAAACCTTTCGATGTTAGCAGCTGTGATTTGTGACAGGCGCTACTATTCCGTGTAGTAGGAACAGCCTCAATTTGGTTGGCATTACCTAGCAAAACTGTCCTCTCGCCTGTTGACGTCATGGCTTTGGCTGGGAGTGTGTCAACTTTCCAAATCCTTAATTAGGTGTCATACGCAGTGTCTTTATTAACTTTCTCATCTGTGGCACTTTCCAGAGGGATCTTAATAGCAGAGTCTTATTTACTTATTTATTTATTTAACAATAACAATAATTAGTCGTCAGTTTCCTAAATAGGGGTTTGACGATGTCAGTAAACGGTCGTAAAATGGTAAACAAATACCCAACAAGAAAAAAAGAGGTAAATGTACCGTCCTTTTAAACAGAGGCTGTACACAGTAGCCACAGTGCAAAATAGAAGACTATAATCTATGATACAAAATGGAAAGCTCAATATAAGCTCTACTCATAATATATAAGAATTAATAATAAAAAAAATAGGAGCTATTTAAATTACAGATCATATGCAGTTTTTGGTCTCATTATTTACATGCAAATCAAGCCTTATAAAAAACATTACAAAAACAAAAAAAACAAAACATTATCAACTCGAGCAATTGAAACCGGCGAAAAATTGGACTGGCCGTAGTGCATCACGTCTTGGCACGGGAGCCCATAGGCTGCGTACTTTTGGCGCCCAGTGAGTATTTTTTTTTTCTCACCCGAACAAAAACTAAAGCCCTCTTTCTGACTGCTTCATTGCTGGTGGCCATCACAGGGACAATCGTCCCCACTATTTGTTTTTTCCCCTATACGTTTTTGTTTTGAACCTTTTTTCGTAACGCTCTTCCTGTTCTCCCCAAGTTCTTCCAGTCCCCGTAAGTGAAAATGTTCATGAAAATCACGCAAATGACCAAAAAAAAAGTCATTCCTTGAAACACAAAATGTACTTGGAAGAAAGCACTCCTAAGAACCAGAAATAACAACGGACAGCACCGGGCACAATGGATTGCAAAGGGGGTGCATTGCCCCTGCCTTTTTCTTAAAATGCCCTTTAAGTAAATAAAAACTGGCCTTTTGTGCCGACATTATTTGCTGGTGCGCCGGTTTCTGAGGAAGGGCCTAAAGGTCTAAAAAGGCTAAGTAAGCGGCATAAAAAAGGTAAAAAGACAGCCAAAAAGAAAAAATATCCCCAGAAAAACTGTCCACTAAAATTTACTGTGCCTTTTTACTAAAAGTTGCCCCCACGCTCTCGGGGGGGGGGGGGCAAGGGGTCTGTGCACGCTACTGACAACAGCGAAGGAAACAAAAACTTTTGAGGCTAGACCCCGGTCTCGACTTAGTGAAGATTACAGCGCTTCCTCAGACCCATTAGCTGTAGTTGGAGGTAACATCACTTCATCAGAAATAATTTCTGTCAGAGCGTCCCTTTCATTCTCCGGCACCGGCGGCACTCTTAACTCTTTTCTTACCCAGTCCGACTCTGCCCGGCTTCGAATTCAACAAACGCCTCGACCATTACATTCCTCCCAACGCCATTTTTCTCGATCCTCCACATCAAGTACGGCCCCAAAGTTCTATTTACTTACCGTTAGTCAATCCCTTACCAAAAATCCGTTTTAAAATGTAGCGTTTACGAGATTTTCTGCTGAATATTGAGAAATAATTGAACAGCATCCTGCGATTATATGATCCTTTGCGCGCTTACTATAACCATCTGTGTGCGTGCGTGTACTAATTTTTAATCGTTTGCTAATAATAATTTATCATGAGATCAAAAATCTAAAAGACTAACGCGGTAAAAATTAAAAGTATTTATGCCAATACATCGCCGAAGAAAAATTATAAGATACTAGTCTAAAAAACTATAAAGCGTGATGTTAAAATACGAAAATCATTCCAGTTTGCGACGACACAATTGTTGTGTTCATGCTGTTTTGTCCACTAAGCCCAAGGCCAACTGAGATAGTAGCTGCGATCCTCGAGAAACGCAGCTACTATAATCTCAGCTGACCTTGTAATACTACGCCGAGTCTTGCGAAACGATGCGATTGTAACATTGAGCGGATGGATTAGCGCGTGGATGTTATAAGGCAGGTGGAACATACCTTTAATGAAGTCAATACAGTGCTTTACTCCACACTCTGCTAATTCTATTCAGGAAGCAGATGGAATGAACGCAGAGCCGGATGGCTGTAACATATATTTTAACCTTGACTGTACCTTGATTCACAAAGAAGTCATCGAAAGCACAGCACAACAACAACAATATAGATTTCCCAGGATGTTACGCAACTTAAGTATTAGTCATGTAAGCAGACGTATCGACCAAAGCATGAGGTAGCCTATCATTTTATTTTTCAACCAGTAAGAACGTCCACGGTAGCTTTTGAACGTAGCCAAATCCTTAGAAAAAGTAAGTGGTCGTGTTCGTGTTCTGCAAGTTATAGTACTGCAGTAGTAATATTTTCTTCCTTTTTTTCGTAGGGGGAGGGGGGAGGGGTTGGAATGGGGATCATTCATTTTCCGCCTCTATTTTTGTACGCACAGAAATTTTTTGGGTAGACTTTTTTTTTGACTTAGTCAGTGCCCCAAATAAACGCAATGTCACCGTCCTGTTTATTTCCTCTAGCTAAGCTTACGGGAGCAGCAAGGCCAGAGTTACTGACATTTTTTAAGTAAGCAAATTCGTAAAAATGATGAAAACACCAAACAAAGATTACAATGTATAGTTTTCTCGTTGTAATAATCAGTTCAAATGCTTTGCTAATGGGGATATTTTTTAGTTACGTGTTGTGTTTATATTTTTGAAATGGGTTAATGATTTATTGTGTCCGCCACCTATCTTGAGTTCTCCGCAGAACGAACACAGATAATCGATTGTACGTTTTTAGTAGCAGAGTGCCTTGTTGATATCCAAGATGGTTACAAAAACAATGGCGGCCGTCGGTTAAAGCCGCTCCCTCCAGGAAGACGTGGCCGCTCATAAAATACTCGCAGGACTCAAGATGTGCCGTGCACAGTAACCCTCATTGTGAACTTGAAAACGTTTTCTGAAAATAACATACTTATAATAATAATAATAATTATTATTATTATTATTATTGGAATGGATAAAACACCAACTGAACAATTAAAAAAGACTAAACAAAATGCATTATAATGAATTGTGCATTTTAATAAATTCTAAGAATGAGAAAGAAATTTGGCCAGAAATGTAAAAAATTCTAATATTAAAACCAGTTTGAAAAAATTAGAGACCAATAGCACTGTTATCAATAATAAATATAAAAATTAAAAATATTTTGCCTACAAAATAAGAACTCTTCTTGAAAAAACAAAATCGTCAATAAATACACAACAAGGATACACAAAAAATAAAGGAACTACAACTTAGTTACAAGATGTAAAGGAAATGGTTCCTCAAGCTTCAAATGATGGAAACTACGCAGGAGTTGTCTTAATAGATTGTTACAGGAAACTTTTCAGGTTTTGAACAAAATATCTTACTGAAAAATTTACAGTTTTGTGACTTAAGAGGTACGACATGCAATATAAAAAGATAATTAATAAATATAAAAAACTGTTGTGCAAATAAAGGAAGATGTAATGAAGTAGCCCACAAGATGGTATTTAATCTATTTATGGTGTTCCACAAGGATCATTACTTGGGCCATTGCTTTTTCTGATATACACAATTGATGTTAGCAACATCACAGAAACAACACTTTTTGTTTTGCAGATAACGCCATTCTAATTTCAGTTTGTTGTAAATATGTGGAAATGATAAAGAATCTGCAATACGATTTCAAATTATTGTGTGGTTGATTTATTAAAAACGAAGTGTTTATTGGCAATGAAAAGACTACAAATAGATATTAATATATGCTCCAGGTTCTTCCTCCTCCCCCCCCCCCCCCGACTCACTGGCTGGGGAGCCTATTGGGGAACTACTCCAATCTTTACATAGGGAGTCTGGAAAAGCACTGATAAAGAGTGAAGTATCTTTGAAAGGATCTATTAGACAGATATTAACCGTTAGAGGTAAGAGATGAAAAGATTAAACTATTAGTTGAGCAGTAGTTTGCCTTCTTAAGCAAACTAAAAATTTATTCCTATTATTTGTTCGATTCTTGATTAGTGGTCCCTATGGATTCTGGATTCGTCCAGAATACATATTCATGTTCATAACCATGATGTTTTTTTTTTTTTTTTTTTTAGTATTCACACCGCGTTAGGTGATTCGTGACTAGAGTTCAGCTTTGGAAAACCCATTCGCGATCCATCATGGGCATTAATTTCTTTAAAAAAAAAAACTTTTTTAAGCGACTAAAGCTCAAAAGCCCTTATTGACTTCGGCTTTTAGTCTTCTGTACAACGAAAAGCCGCGAACGACTTAGTTCGTCCATCCGTCCGTCGCCTTTTTCAACTCCAGAACGGTACCATGTAGAGACAAACGGTTTTTATCACTAGATTCAGCGTCTAAAAATTAGTTAAAAGGAATTTAAAAAAAAAAAACCGGAAGTATTAAACGGAAGTGGGCCAAAAATGGTCGGAAGTAACCACAAGTGAGCCTATCATCTGTGGGACCCGATAGGGATAAACATTTTTCATCATTATATTCAACGTCCAAAAATTAGTGAAAATGCATATTTCAAAAATGGAAGTTTGAGCGGAAGTGGCCCGGAAGAGTGGCGGAAGTGTACAGAAGACCGCTTGCGACAAGGTAGTAGCTGTCACCGCTTATTTACTTCTCGTTGGTGTTTCATTCATTTCCTTCTTCCTCCCCCCCCCTCATGTCAGTCGCAGAAAACATTTACTGTCAAAAATGGTAGAAAAGTGAGAGACAAGCAAAAAAAAAATAAGTCGGCAGAAAAACAGAAAAATAAAGTTTCAGCGTGTCGTTTTACTAAAAGTTGACCCTGCCCTCTCGGCTGTCTGTGCACGCTACTGCGTGAACCCCTTCCACGAGGACACTAAACCATGAACAATGGCTGTTTGCCGTGACGTCACCATCAGTTAGCCAATGACGAACGAGAACAACGGCTGTTTGGCCGTCTGATTGGACTAGCCCAGTCACGTGATGTGCACGTCACAGCAAACAGCCATGGCGCGTGGCATAGACAAAACCGTATCTCTGACCTTCATTTTACAAACGGAACAAAAAAAAAAACTTCCTACAGCGTTATCCAAGAGGGTTAACCTAATACACAAATTTTTCGTTTGATTAGCTGGTTTTATAGAGGATACACATCGAATAAAACCAATTTACTCTTTCGTATTTTCCAGGAGGTGGTCCATCGTAGAAAACCGTAAAATGCCTCACTACGGCAAACCTCACCACGGCAAAATGTCTCACCAGGGCAAAAGT